>BGZK01001876.1:0-97888 GCA_005406025.1 Eumeta japonica
CGACCGCCAACGTAAAGACACGTTTTCCTCATTAACATAGTTTTATAAATTAATACGCCCAAAACTTTGTCAGCGGCCCAAGATAATCTAAATGTTTTATATTCATCTTACTTATTAGAATTTCTAATTTGTTCTTTTTTGCTGACAGCTTTACTTACTCTTGTCGGTGCCAGAACTCTAAGGGATTAGCATTTTTTTTTTCATAATAACGAGTATAATTTTTGTACGTTCCCCTCGCTTATACGATCATGATTCCGGAAAAAAATGGTATTTTTACGTTATCCTTCAACAACGAACGTGAGGGGCTATGGCAAATAGCTTTATCTCCTATTCAAGACGAGATTCGAAGAATATTCTAAACAACAGGCGTGGTTCATTATAAGTCGTGATGCACCCCATCTCAAAATATGAAATTAGGGTGTTTTCTTTATGCACGTGACGTGATGAGAGACATGGATACTCCATCGCGAGCAGCACCTGCTGGGAATGAAGAATAGCATAAGTGCCAAACAATAACGCTTTGCATGCCGAATTATTAAGTACCACTCAATATATATATATATATATATTCTTACAATCAATTATCTAAATACGAACTTGTACGAAATAAAAACTCAATTCTACGAAATAGAGGAAACATTTCAGAATTCCTACTTTAAAAACTTTTGTTTGGTCTAATTCTGTATAGAGTAAAAATTATCCTATTTTTTAATCCTCTTTACAAATAGAAGATAACTCATTGTCAATCTTATAACTTTTATATTTAAGGATAAACATTATTTATTGTGATATACTTATTTTGTGAATAACTCGTTAAAAACTCTGTAACTATCGTAATTAGATCATCATTACATATGAGCGTTTTTTAAAAAGTATTAATTTTACTTATAAATGATGCACAGAATCACAATCGTGCGAAATGTGAATTCACAATCGTATTTGGTATATGCATTTGTTATACGCACTTGTAAAACATCAAGCTTTAAAATGCTTTGCGGTAAACATTAATGGTATATTCTTCACTAAAAACGACACGAAAATATCAAAGACTTGCGTAATTATAGCGGAAACGGAAAACTCCGGTACTTGTATCGCTCCTCGCTAGAAGTGCCGAGAGATTCTTCTTTATACTCGGGCACTTCCTGAGAATACAGCACTCGAAGAGCATCTGGTGTCGCGACACTCGTGCGATGCGGCGGACGACGACGATTCGAAAAGTAACGCTGGCGTTACCGCTTCGCCTGCAATGAAGCTATGAAAACAAATAATACAAACAAATGGTTCATTTAAATTATGTTTATTATAGTGATGTTTATTTCTTATTATCGCTTCGGCAATACGAATATTACAAGAAGAGTAAATATTCGTAATGCTATAGATAGAACATTACTAAGAACCCAACAAATTGAAGTGGCAATGGATAGGCTACATTGCTCATATTTCTTCTTGTCGCAAACGTCACTCTTCGGGCGTGCATCTGACCTTGAAATGGAATCTAACGTAACTCGGCGGGCCGTCCGAGCTATATCAGATTCCTCGAGACCAAAGGTGTACTTGTGATCGATTTCGTACCGGAGCCTCAGATACAATTACGCATTTGTCCGCTACTCAAGCGATGATGGATCACTTACTCTGCAGCAAAGAACCCCTTTTCTTGTGGTTGTCTACCGCTCCATGGCTAATGAGGTAAACGAAAGAATGCACGTCGCCTCGCTTCGGGTCCATAAACGAATGGTAGACTTCTTCGAGTCTACTGCGACAACACAGCTCGCATATCTCTCGCTCTCGATGTACCGGTATTTTATGTTGAGCGAGAAACTGTTTGCGCGCTATCATTCCACCGCAAAATAACACTATCGTAAAAAAAACTTAACTGCTTCCTAAAACTTGTTGAGTCAAACAACGTTTGCACGACAGTCGGCGACGAGAAGGTGTCTCCTATTAAGGCCATCAAGACCATCTGCTGAACTGTAACATTTGTCACAATGGTAATATTCATCCGTCTGTTCCCTTCCAAAAATGATTTCGTTGAGCCAGATCACGCGATCTCTCAGGTATCCACAATTCATGATTGTTTTTAGAAGAAATTGTATCATAAGAAGCAAAATTCAACAAAAGACAGAATATGAATGTGGAAGAATAAAAGAAACGAGAAATCATATGATATGTACGATCCTCTGTATGATGATGTAAGAACGGAAATTATTGATAATATGGAACAAAATAAAGAATACAGCTTCACTTCGATAACCTGACAAAAACAGAAGAGAATTATATGATATTTCTAAAGATTTTCCAAAGTTAGCGCAACATGAAAAGAATCTAAAAAAATAGAAATTAACAATACTTAAATAAAAGAAAGCTAAAAATGGGAACGAACGACCGAATTAAATGTTTTTATGACGTATGTAGCCTTGAGTGACGAGTTTGTTAGATTTTAAGTCGGAATTCTAAAAAAAGTACTCTGTGAAGGTCCTGCTGACCACACGCTTCGACTTCTACCACCTTCACCTTGAACTAGGCATAGTCATGAGTGTTGGAGCGATCATCTGTTTCTTTCCGATTCAACACAAATACTTCCCCCAGCATGTCAGCACGATGCTGCCGTGCAACCAGTTCCTCCATTGCTTCAACTTTCAACAAACCCTGGTTTGTTTAACGTTCGTTTGACCTCCACACCGTCGAGTTGCAGCTCAAGAATGTGGAGACCGACATTGGATTTCGCCAGTTTCTCTTCTTATTGCCCGACTAGAATTTTTGGAAATTTTATTCATATCAAATCATTTTCTCTTGTCGTTTGGTCACTTTTCTTGCATTTACTTCTCTGCGCACTGTGCACACGAATGCAAGGATCTTTGCGTCGAAATCCTAGAATAGCCATCCAACCATAATGCATGCCGCCATATGCACGCGCACACACGTGAGGCCGGGAGAGCTTGTGGGTTCGTCATCCATTACAAGCTCCAGATGGCAAGGAGCTACTCCTAATCGAACGTATGCCAGTGTCTTACTGTCATACGTCCACGCGCACTAGTGACCTGGTAAAAGTTTAAGGACAACTTTAGTTATAGTCAATCTAAGATCCTGCGCCGATCATTCAAAAGAGGCCCATTCTGTACCCACACCCCCAAGACAAAACTTCTCCCACGTATAGATAACTTTTCCAGCTTGACATGTAAATAAATAAATATTTATATTAACTAGGGGAGCTGAGTTACAATCATAATTCACTAAATGCATCAAGTTTCCGAACGAATTAGCAAATTATATTTCCGAACGTACACAGCCAAAAATCTGCTATGATATTTTTACTGAAACTTATTCTTTTTGATCACTTATAGCTGTCAATAAATATTTAACAAATACTATTTCGTATTATATAGATAAATATCAAAAGGAAAAACCCATAACGTTATATGTTAAAATATTTTGGCCGTATGTCTTTATTACCATGATTAAAAAAAATATCCTTCATTATTGACGTTTAAAAAGTGCATCAAACATCATTCTCTAATGGATATACCTACATATAAATATATTATATCTATGAGGCTTTTCTTGTACTATTTTTTTACTTTCGCATGTTAAAATGTAATTTATTCATTTTTCGGTCTACTTAAATAAATATAATTAAAACTGAGCATAACCATTCAACGTGTTAATACGTATTGTATTGGGAACGCTCCACAATCACACATGCTCCCAATTAAACTCATTTTTTTATATTTTGTAGTTAGTTTTTAGTTTATAATTTTTATGTTAATTCGTATAGAGGAAATTAAACAATATTGTCAATACTATTTAGAAAAAATATCTGGAAGAGGTAAGTTCAAAATTCAGACATAATTTTTAACTCTCTAGTCCGAAGTAAAAAAAATGGATTTACTATTTTATTAAAATAGGTTTCTTAATATATGTTGCAATTTTCGCCAATGGGTGTTGTGGGCACAGGCACCTAACAAAAATAAGCATCCATCTTTAGGGAGATGGTTTTATGTCCAAAAATGGACGTCCAATTTTTGAAACAAACACATAATGAAAACTACAAAAAACTAAGTTTATTTTATGAGAAGTAACTTTCATCACCCAACATAGATTTCTGTCAAGGATCAAAAATCGTTATAGCAACCATCAGCTGTAAACTGAAATTTATAATAGACTCTCTAATTGAGTGAAATAGGTAACACCTTATTTTCAGAACTTGTATACTTTATCACATTATGTAAACCCAGGGTTTATTGAATGAAAAAAAATAGTTACACGTATTTTGCATTTCAGTTTAGATCTATCATAGAAGAACACGCGTACTATTTTATTGTTTATTTTACTGTTTCATAAATGTTAAACAACGAGTTGTTACGAACCAAAACAAAAATGTAACATAATACATGGAACCGTCATATGTTTTATCGTGAGTGCTACAAAATATTAAATACTAAAGAGACAGAAATTATAATTTTTTGGCTAGATAATTTTCAAACGTAATCACATTATTTTCCTTTCTTTTTTTTTTCGTCTTTAAATCATTTGCCCGACCCGTAACGAGAATACACCAGGGACAGATGGCAACTTTCCGAGCTCCATGTATCCGCGACGCCCCGCGCTGCACGCTCTTTGTAAGACACTCTGGGAGGGAAGCAATTTATTTAATGGAGCGAATAGTTGTTTCTCCGCTATTCCAAGAAGGAAAATGCGAGACACGAGTACATATTCTGAATGATAATAAAGTTTAAAACGGTCGTTGAACGATGTTATGTATCGATTCCTTCTAAACGATTATGTAAATTATAATTTTACCATGGCGGGGTTCGTAAACAGGACATGTTACATTTACAACTAATTACATTTTACTAATATAAACATGGGTCGGGTAATTTACTGATATTTAGAATATTATATTTTTTTTCAATCATGTAAACTGATTTGACATGATGACTAAAACTAAAATCAAATTTAAAATTGAATAAAAGAACATTGAACTAGAAATCCATCAAAAATTCTGCGCATCTCTTTCTTGCAAAAGGAAGTTTAACATTAATTTATAGTTTAACATTATGGCGCTAGTAAACAGTAGTAGTAGTAGTAGCTGGGTATTAGTGCTTTCTCCGCTTAATTAGCAATTTAAAAGACATTATTCAGATATTCTTACAGTTATCATAAAAACACTTTTACTGCATTTTTACTCAAATAAAAAAGCTTTATGTTGAATAATGTAAAAAAATGGTAAAATAGCCATTATGATACTGTTTATAACTTAGGCACAAATCCATAATACCCTATTTCTTCACATTCAGTAAAAATCAGATGAAAAATTCCTTTTTTTCGTGAGCAAGAGGCACTAGTGTTTTAATCAACCGTGACCAATCTAGTCCATAATTTTGAATTTATCTAATTTACAATCAAGACTACTTACAACAGTACATTAAACGTAATATAAATCAAGAGCGTTTTATAATGTACGACCATAGATGCGTAGTAATTTAATGAAACAATATTTACGTTATTATAATTTAAAATTTAACACAACACAACATAAAACTAAATAACGATTTCATTTTTTTTCTTTCTATATCAAAATAAATACTGATTTTCATAATCAAATTATGAACAATATTTACTTCTTGTTACTGTTAACACTAATAAGTACCGAAGCGATACTTATTAGTGTCGTAAGCTGGAACCGACAAAACGCGTTTCGTTACCATTCCTTCCGTACGTAGTAATTAATGAAACGTCAAAAGTTCACATTTCCGAGTACAGGCCCCACATATAAATTCGTCCAGTAGCTCGAAGCGGCCTACCCTCGGCGATATTAAATATTCAACCCCGCTTTTCCCGCTCCGAGAACTTTTCTCGAACATAATTTCTCATACTCATAATTGACCCAAAAAAAAAAGAAATGTGTACTCCCCCTAATTAAAGGCAAACATTTTTAATGCTAATGCAACTCTCTAATATAACGGATTCTTTGACTTATGCAATTTGTGTTACTTTCTGCAAAACTATCTTTCATTCATGAAGCAATGAACTGAACGTCGATCGCAAGACGATCACTAATATCGTGAATTTATTGTAGGACATTAAACTTATAAGTGGCACTGTCGGCGCGGCGACGCGCAGTTGGTGCCGAATGAAGTGGGAATTCACGCATGTGTTTGCAGGCGAATGCCTTTTCGAAAGGTTTTACTGTCCATCGAGATCGAAGTCCAAAATTATTAATGGAATAAATTCTACTTGCAATGTTATTATAAAAATTTAAATATCATCAAATTCCATTACAACATTGCAAAATGAAAATACAAAAGGTAAAAGTTAGACAGTCAGACAGACAGTTCAGTAACAACAAAGCAAAAAGCTTATGTATTTCCTTAGCGTTGAAGTAATCTTTGTATCACATCACATAAAAATTGGTTCAATCGTTTAGCCTTTTAACAGCCATAGAAACATCGGTAAGGATGGTATTCGAATATTTTGGAATGATAATTACGTTTTTTATGCACTTATTTTTGTGTAGTGTTTCATTACCATCAGCGATTGGTTAATAATGTATTTAACATATCTTATGCAACCATAAAATAAATCTAAAATTGTATTTAATATTTATTCATTTTTATGTAAGTAATGGCGTCAACCAGGCATTAACGTTATAAGTTTGAGCTGTTCCAGACTGTAAACATTATTAAAAGTAATAGAATATTGCACAAGAGATCATTCACTATTAACGTGTAAGCTGTGAGAATAAATATACTATAGCAGAGGGCAGACAGTAATGAACTTATTTTATCAATATGAATACCCATCACATGCCTCAAGGTCTTATGAATTATGGATGCACAGATACCTATCGATGTCAATCGATAGATCTAAAACTATTTCTAAAAATATTCTGTATTCTCTTCTATATCTAAAACTATTTCGTTACACAATGGCGTCGTCGCGGCAAATTGGCAAAAAAACATTCAATCGTAATTAACAATTTTTAACTCTTTGATTACATTAATGATGCACGTGCGGGTAATCATATTTATTATGTCGTATCATATCGTGATTAGCGATATCAATTAGACAGACCGAACGCAAACGCAGGAATTGAAGTGACAATCCAGAGTGATACACATCGCTTCCCCACTGAATTAACTGCGCCGTCCGTGTTCCGCGACATTGAAAATTCAATTACGGAGTCGGTCGCGCGCCGGCCCGGCTAACACATTTATTTCCTTAATTCTAACTCCGTTCTGATTAGATAACAGGACGCGCTTAAAGAGACTTGTATCAATTTTCTGTGTTTGCTTACGCGTTACAAATGTTATTGTCGTCTTTTTGCAGTGAAACTTCTAATGCGACTTCTGACAAGGTTACGTTAAACGTTTAACGCTACCATGGAGGGGGTATGAAAGCACTGTTGCGTTAAACGTTCATCACTCCTGGGGAGGGGGAATAGTAAAGGATAGAGTGAGTGTGAATGCGTGGCACTCAAACGCATGCGCGTAGTATGCCTGGTACAGGCCAGCGCGAGCATTAGCAACGAGTAGCGTCCAATATTCCAACGCAATAGGGAGAGAGAGAGAAAGATACACAAAGGTAGAAAGTAGGAGAAAGAAAGAGAGTGAGTCGGTAGATTTCGTCTCGCAATTGTTTTTCGCAATTGTAACGTGCGACGAAAAACGCAATTTCTACCCCTTCTTATTTTCATTTCCACATTACGAAGTTTCACTTCTTCCGCGCGGAGGGACTCCACGCACTTTTTTTTTTTTTTTTGTAAGCAGCTTTCAATATAAAATTACTGTTGATAATATATTCAAAAGTCTGAATAAAACATTCTCTAGAAAAATATTTAAGAGCATGTCAACAGAAAAATTGATGATAATTTTTATAGATTGGTTATTATGAAAAATACTTCTGTTTAATAGTATGAAAACGAAGCCTCGTGATACAGACGAAACTTATTTGTACCTGCTGTGAGACACCATTGTGTTTATTATTGTGTTTGCGACGGGCTTTCTAATGAAAACAATTTTTTGCTTGCGCTATAAGACACTTAAAGACACCAAATTGAAAAACAGATAAATTTTCTCTGATTACAAATAGAAAAAAATAACTGTTTTCATACAAATTAGACATAAAGTTATTATATTATAGAGTATAACAGCGTAAAGTATACGTTTGCACCGCAAACGCTCCGCGAAACAAACGAAAATTCATTAACATTTCATTTAATAAATACCCTTGAAAAACAGTAGAATGAAATAATAATAGAAATTGAATAACTAGCAAAATGAATTAATTATACAATAAAGAATGGACCAAGTTTAATTCCGACACACCTTGTTGCCTCTTGGCCACAGTTCCTGGCTAACCGACTGTCCCCGAGCCACCCGCCGCCCTCTACGCATCTGCCCAGTGATAGGTAGATACGTAGATTCTGTTCGTAGCATCTGTACATAATCGATGGAGACAATTGGGATTTTTTAATTATGAATGGACAATTCTATAATAATTATAAAGACGCGACAGCACGAATGCCTTTTGAGAATGCCAGATCGGAGGTACATAAAGTTTTGTTAAAATTCATCATCATTTTAATGCCATCTGTACGAAAGAATTTTTTTTGAAAATTAGCATTTTTTTTCTTTCTTGTAACTCATTTATCCAATTGCATATTTGAATTACTGAATTAGAATACTAAAAAGTAACATACTTTTTATGTACAATATGACATATCTACTGGATTGTTTTTAGCTTTGTCAACTAAAAATCCTAAAGCCATTAATTTACGTTTGCTTTTGGACCTATCAAAATAATTACTAAATTATGAATAAAGGCTTTAACCTTAACCTTATATAAAGTATCCCGTCCATCTCGAAGAACGTAGCAAACGTTAAACTAGAACAATTATCCTAACAGTGGTGTTTTTTTTTTTGGTACTTTTTATAAAAGCGCCCACAATATCCCACTGCACTAGCCTATATGTAGTCTAAGGTTTTAAAAAAACTAAACGTGCGGTCGGGGGATGCTCATCACTAATGAAATTCTTTTTTTCAATATAAATTATGGATATTAATGAATAAAACCAAATAATTTCATTTCATACGTTAGGAACCATTTTCATTATATGAAAATTAGATATCACATAGTGAAATATAAATTATATAAAAAAAAAAATAATAAAGAGTAAATTTCAAGAGAGAGAAAGAGAAAGAGAGAGAGAGAGAAATAGGAAGTCGCATAGAGGAGTCGTAACGCTTTTTCGTTTTATTATACTTTTTATCAGTCCGCTGCTACCGCAAGGCGGGTTAAGAACCTACGTTCCAGTATACTCTCAATTATCAAGAATCAGGTTTTAAGGATAGCTACACGCAATGGACGTCTTTAGCCTTTAACCCTGAGTTGGCAACTGCTTCAAAATGTAATTATGTTCCCCGCCCCTTAGGCAGGGTGTGGCCTGTCGCGGAACTGCAAAAATTGTTTCATCTGCGATTTTTCTGGGTGAAATACGAGAGTGTAGTAACAAATACATCTACAGCAGCAATTTATAATTCGTAATTTATAATTCGTTATAATTTATAATTCGTGTTTCAAAGACTGAGTTTGAACCGGTTATTGAGAAAAAGTTTGTAAAAGGGACAAGTACTAGGACAAAAGAAGAGATAGAACACAGAAGACAGAAAGAAGAAGAGACAAAAAAAACTAGAGAGAACATGCAAATAAGTTATTCCTTTTGACGTGAAATATGGTTTGTGAAACCCACTCGGATGTTTGTTGATCGATAAGCTCGGGCCATCTTGTTGCTTTCCCCGATAAATAATACCAAAGTAATACCCGTTTTACAATGCCAATTCATTAACGCAATACAATACCAATTCTAATACTGTTTATTAATATTATTAATGAATGCTTTCTTACGAAGTATATAAATAAATTATTTTTGGTAATTACTCTTATTACGAATATTATGTATTGTTATAAGATTAAAATCAATTTCATCGATTCAAAATCAAAACGACGTCTTGTTTTTTGAGAATACAATTTACCAAGTGCATATATGTTAGACGTACAAATGCAAGGAGTACAATTCGTTTAATTTTGTTTTGCTTAATTTTGCAGTGAATAATTTTCTTTTGCGTAATGCGGTAACAAACATACAGGCAGACAGACAGACAAACAAAAATTGTAAAGACTGTTATTTCGGCTTCTGTTGCTCTAATAAAGACCCCACATATCAGCTTTTTTTAATACCTATCATGTACAGACATCGGTCTGTTACAATTTTATTATACGTATAGATAATATAACCAACTTTTCGCCCGTAGCTTCGCCCACGTGGCTATAGACTGTGTTCCTTAATTTTTTTATATGGAAAGACCTAACTGTCACTTTCTTTCATGTTCCGCTTTCAATTCTGGTTCCAGTACTGCTCTCGATTTCGATCTCGGTGACGCTCTTGATTCTAATACCGATCTCACGCTCTGTTTTGACATTTATCTCGTTTTCAACTCTGCTCCCCAGCAGAATCGAGAGCCAGCACCGGCACAGAGGAAAACGGGACGGAAATCCCACTTTCGATTCCGATACCATTCACGATTCCTGTAAAATAGAAACAAGAACACAAGTATTCTTCAATAAAGAATACTGTTTGTCATTATTTGGCAAGAAACCATATTTTGCTATTCCGACTGCTTTTTTTTTTCGCTTATCCCCATCTGTCCTCAGCTCACAGCTTTAAAGTTACTTCATATCTACACTTCCATAATTTACGATTTCTGATATAAAATTGTATATAGCAAACAATTAGTCCAGGATCCATGATCCATTTTTGCACTTGATTACTATCAAGCTAATTTTCCGTAAGTAGCTTTATTTTGATGACATGCCCAACAATTTCCTGTTTCCTGTACGAAACTTTCGATTGTGGTAGTTAACAGAGATAGCAAAGATAAAATATGTAGATTTGATGATTCTCAAATATTTATTACTAAAAAATTTTTTTTTGTTAAGTCTGAAGATAATTATCTAAATTATTCGAAAAAATATTTGTCCTACAAAATCTATGGTTTGATCAAAGAGCCCCCTCCTTCCAACATGTATCGATAACGAGCTCATCATAAATGATTACTAACCAGCTGATTTTTTTTGTTTTCCTTAGTTAATATTTATATAATTTAACAGTCATATTGTCCTACTAATTGCGTGGTACGTAATCCTGATCCTACGCTCAAAAGAAGTAGTACAGATCCTTGATGTAAAAATAATTACTATCAAGCTGAATCTTCGTGAATAGCTTTATTTCGATGAGACGCCCAACGATTTCCTGTGCAGAAATTCTCGATTGTGGTAGCTAACTTTCTTTTTGTTAAATCTCAAGATAATTATAATTATCTTAAGATTTAACAAAAAAAAAACATTCAGTTAGTAACAAATATTTGAGAATCATCAAATCGACATATTTTATCCTTGGTAATTCTGTTAGCTACCACAATCGAAATTTTCGTACAGAAAATTGTTGGGCGTCTCATCAAAATGAAGCTACTCACGGAAAATTAGCTTGATAGTAATCAAGTGCAAAAATGGACCATGGATCCTGGACTAAATGTAAAAATGAAACAACTTAAATCGTTTTATTTCATTTTATTTCACTACTCGAATGGTTTAGCCGATATCTATCTCCTTGTTAATAACTGTGCAGTATCGGTGTCCCCATGCTGGTAATAAGTTTTATACTAAAACCTTAACACCGCCACGCCAATTTTCCATAACTTTGAATGCTTATCTACATGCATATGCCTTATAGATTTGCAGTACCATGTAAATGTTCAAAAAATATTACTATAACCACGGAACCCTCTCATATAGACACTCGACAAGAATTTGTCTACTTTTTCTTTCGACACTTACCCATTTATATAAACAACGGTAATCATAAACATTTTTGTTTGTATCTATACATACACATGCATGTATAATATTCTAACTCAGATTTGTAATGAATACGTCCTGATTCCAAATTAATTATGCTTATACTCGTTCTGCGTTTTCAATAATAATAATTCAATTGTATATGTAACGGTATGGCAATACAGTTTCCAATCTAAACATATTTAACAATTATATCAAGACGCATTAATACTATATGACTATATAAAATATATTGCAAAGACTTCTAGTTTAAAACCAACGAATTACGTGTATTAAAAGTTCAATAGTCTGGCTCTCAAAGCTTCAACTTCATGGACTGACAAAACCGTTATTACCATACATCATCTGCTTACAAAGCTCCCTATCGTGACTCGAGCTTTATTACATGTGGTAGGTCATCGCACGTATAGCGCCCTAAGCTTAGATTTATATCCCGCAATCACTACAGACACACTGCAACTTTTCACTGCTAGTTCGCGGAGGAATTAAAACTTTTCTATTTAGGGGAAACACAGGCGGAGCCACGGCGGGGCGGGGCGGGGCGCGGCGGGCGTTCGTAGCAAACGGCGGCCGTACTTTTGCGCTTCGCCGAGAAAATGGACGCAATCCATTCGGCCAGGAAGTTTATCGCCGCGGAAGTATAGTTTTTACAGAGTCTGTTGTTTGTCAAAACGAAACGGTGCGGCGCGATCCGGACGAGCTCTTACGACCCGGACGCTCTTCGAGTACTAGCACGGCTAATAGATCCGGTCGCGGCTGCGAATAACTTAGAAGTTTTTTTGCGGTTCGGAGTTCTGCAGTGAGACCCGTCAGTTTAAAGAAATATGGGCCCCGATTAAAAATTTTCATTTTATACCCATTTTAAAGTTATACTTGTTTTGCCGCATTAGTAAGATTTGATCGGAGTGTATTTCGAGCGTACAACGCACCGATGTAACTAACACACGATTCAGATTGATCGGAGTACCGGGACAGCACATGCAATAGTCATAACCGTCTCTATCATGAAGACACACGGGGCCCGTACCCAAGGCCCCCATTCTAAGAGAGGCCCCGAAAGACTGAGATAAATATTCCTTTACAATATACAATTATTTTTTTCTATTTTAGACTGATATAGCCCGACAAAAACATTTAGAGAATAAATGAGGGAGTTTTAAAAACACTGTTCTGGAAACACTGAACTTTAATAATAATTGCCAGTTATATATATATAGTTCGAAATTTCACTGCGGTACAATCTTTTTTGGAGGCCTGTACTTATTAAGAAATACCGCCAAGTTTTCTCAATTTAACATGTAAAATAAATCTAATTTCATGTGAAACTAAATTAGATATTTGCTTTAAAATGAACGTTTTTCTAATAATGACAAAATACCTAGAAAGTAAAGTTAATTTTAACAACACCATCTAGCCTCACCTACACAAACCATTTTGACTACCAAGTCGAGCTCAGACATTAAAGTTGACATTGTATATAATTCGCAGAATTTTATCACGAAGATATTAATACACTTTAGCTCAAATCAGAATGTTTTCATATAAGGCAGTATTTGGAGAACATAGTTATGAAATCAGCCGATTTGCGTATCTCGACCTTACGCAATCCAATTAAGTCTGATAAATTAGAAGAAACACTTCCAAATGTTGAAGTTGCTACAAGAATATTCCTTTGCTTAATGGTTACAAATTGTAGTGGGGAGCGTGTATTTTCACGACTAAAGAGAATAAAAAATTAATTACGAACAACACCGTTACAAGAACGACTAACAAACTTGTCAATTACGTGCATAGAAAGTAAAATTTTTCAAAAACTAGATTTTGAGATTATAATAGATTTTTCAAAAGTGAAATCCCGATAGAAATCATTATTGTAATCGTATCAAATTCAAACCGGCAGTATAGGTACCTAATATTTGATTTGTACCAATTAAACATAATAAATATAAAACTATAACAGAAAAATGATTTTGTTATTACCTTTTTTAGGTTCGTAACTTCGGGTGGTATAGTGCGAGCTCTATAAAATTACAACGAATAATAAAAACTGACTAAGAGCGGGTTCGACTCTCGCTATATACCTTGAATCGATTCATAAAATAACACCGTGCGCGAGCCCGACTCGCACTTGGCCAGTTTTTTTACTTTCAAACGGTGCCCCATATTGTGCCCAAAGGGCCCGAAACAGTCTAAGACGGCCCCGGCAATAGTACAATAACGTTTATTGAATAACTAATTGAATATGATATATTCCGAGAAAACAAATAGAGATGTCTCGATCGCCCGTTAACATTCAAACGAGTGCCGGTAAAGAACATGCATAGATTAATACAATAAAATTTGATTTGGAAATAATTGTGGCGTATCCGAAAAAAAACACGTGTGGCACTCGGGGACTACCGCGGTAAGCTATTGCATAGTATTTTTTACCAACTTATGCAATTATAATTATTTATTTATTTTATTTATGCAGTATTTTTTTTTGAGGAGCTGCCCTAACGCCGAAACTCTAAGCAGGCATGAGTCACCAGATTGCGGGGCGAAGAGGAGGATTACGCATGCGCAGTAACGCCGATACCACCAATGCCACCTAGAGGCGAGTTGCTGAACTAAAGAGACAAGCGTGATATTTCAAAAAAGTCATTAAAAGTTCTGCTATTCATCGATAGATGGCAAAAGTAAAAAGTATCACCGCTGTGCTGGTCGGAGTGGGGGGTGTTAGGTTATTTTCGTTACGGAATTTCTGATTTCGGTCTCCACGCTCAAGGCCCGCGATAGAAGCTATGCAATAGTTTAAAAATATTTACATTTTTAGAAACAGTGTTTTTCATTTTCGCTAAATAAGTTGTTCGCGCCCTATTCCTCCTTCTTTGTCCCACCCGCCTTTTTTTAACATATCCCTCTTCTACCTCCCCACTCACGACACTACACTTAGCGCGACGTCGCTGTGAAAGACGTTTTCCTTTCGTTTACACTATAAACGCTTAATTGATTGTAAAGTGCTACATATGTTAATCCCACAGTTTCAAAAAATACGTGCGCGCGAAACGAGTTCGCCGACAGGGCTTTAGGAGGACCCAAGACAACAGCCACCAAAAGTCAGATATCGTGACCTCCTATATTCCTCCTAGACGCCTTCTACTATATACTATATACAGTCCACTGCACTCATACAGGTCTTATTAAAAAACTGTGGGACCCTTACAGAAATGTAACTTCTTACGTACATACATGCATAAGCAGTTCTTTTTTTATTTTATATCAAAAAAAAAGATAGCTGATAATAAATATCATGTACTTGTTATAAGTTTCTTTCAATGTTAAACCTCATTAATGATATGTATCTTTAACTTGCCGCTGTGAAAATTAAGAATTTACTATTTTTAGTCCGATTTTCTAAAATCCATTGTTCACCAAATTTTTACGTTTATTGGCCGAAGAATGTATTTCGACCATTTTCCTAGTGATGTGTGCGTGCGTGTGTGTAAACCTCTTATAACTTTTGAACGGATTAACCGATCGAAACGCAATTTACGACATTCGAAAGGGGTCAACTTAGATTTCCTAAAACTTTGAACTGGACCACATAAAAAATGAACACAAAAGATATCGATTTATCAATATATATGATTATCGAGAAATTTTTTTAGTGTTTTTACGATATTTTGTGAACTGCTCCACCAATAAATTATAAAATATAACCAGTTGTTTTTCTTAAAAAACCAACATTGATCGTTGCTAAATGTAGTAAAATCGGTTGACATGTTGTTGAAGGAATTTTTTTGAAAAAGTGTCATTTAGATAATTTTTAGACTACTCTAGCGATAAATTTTTAAATCTAACCAGTTGTTCTGTTTAAAAACAACGTCGACCGTAGAACTTCAGGTAGTTAATTGGTTCGTCGGTGAGATATTGTTGACAAAAACTTCAGAAAAAGGATTTTTTCATTATAAAGTTCTGGTGGGATTGATGTTTGATAACCATCAACTTAATTTGCTTAAAAAAAAACCAAGTTGGATGTCGAAAAGCAGATCAAAATTGAAGAATGCTTTCCTTATATGTCTTAGTTCAAAAATAAAAAATAGCGTTTATTTATCTAAATCTAGATGTTTGAATTCGAAGAGGTTAATTGAAAGAATTAAAATTAAATTTCTGAACTCAAAGAGCTTGAAAAACACAAAAATTGATCTTTTGAACTGAAACTCAATAATTTACTGCAAGGTATATATGTTTAAAAACTTTGAACTCGAAAGTAGCAAAAAGTTTCAGGATGGCATATAAGGTCAACCGTTTTTCCAATTTTTGAGCACGAAAAACTTAAACATAAGCCTTTGAACTGTGAGACAACTATATTTTTCAACTCGAGGAGCTCAAAAAATATCGATAAATAACATAGCAGAACATTTTAGGGATGGCCTGCAGGGTCAACCGTTTAACAGATTTTTTGTGTATTTTACGCGATATTTTCATCAATTGTGAACAGATTTCAAAAATTATGTTTTTGTTCGAAAGGGTTATACTTACAATGTAGTCTCATAGTCAGAATCTGATGATAGGATCCTAAGGAAATCGGGAGAAACCCTGAAATATTATACCCACATATATTTTATTTGAGCTCTTTTTTTAGTTATTCAAGGTTTTTCAAATTCAAGTTTCAAACAAAAAAATCAAAATCGGTCCATAATTGCCGAAATTATCGCTGAACTTACATAAAAAATACATACCGACGAATGTAAAACCTCTTCCTTTTTTTGATGTCGTTTAACAACAAGCAAAACAAATAAATAGTTTTTACAGTTACAATGCGAGTATCAGCTACGGTAAGAGTTTATATCTGTTACTAAGACTTTGTAAGCTTAAAGTATACGTCATCAGTACAAGTATTTGATAGATTTTAGTATTAAGTTTGATGATTTTAATTTAAATATTGTTTGAGAGTAAATGTACATGTATCTAAATTCAAATGAACAATCAGAAGTCCAGTGAATAAAAATGTATTTTTTAAATCGTAATCCGATTTTTACAATATAAGTTTAAAATAAAATACTTAACTACATCGTCTACATGTGATGTGATACAAGTTCTTTCCATGCTTATAGATTGACCAAGGAGTGAAAATTAATCACCATGTACAAACCGAATATCATATAATTCTGAGTAGTGATTATAATTTGAAATGCTCTGAATCGTAAGAGTACTTTTCTATTTCTGTAAATGTACGAACAACAAGAAGGAGCCCCACCTCCTCCTTCTTCAATAAACAAAGAAAAGCTATTGCAATCTGCGCCGGCGCGTCAAGTGGGGGACTCGTGTGATGTCCTTTGAAGCGCCCTCGTGCCGGCGCTAGCTGCGAGGGGTGCGCTACGTGTGGCGTCGGCGAACCGCGACACGCTCCCCCGTGGTGAGCTTTTACCGATCTTATTCAAAATTGTCGTTTTCCTGTTATTCTGTTTGTTGGTTTCTTTTTTTTTAGAAAGACAAATTAAGTGTGAATTGTAGTTTATAATAAATAATCGTACACGCTGTTACCGTATCGGATTAATAACGGTCTTGTTATTGTTTTCGTAAAATTGCCCTGCCAAAATGCTATCAATAACACAACATACCATTTTAATAAATATACAGAAATATCTTTAACAAATTATATTTACACTTTATAATTTCGTAAGTCAATAGAACAAAGTAATTTATATCTACAATAATTCTCAAAATCAAACGTCTTTGTAACACCTCATATAAATAAAGAAGATGTAGTTTATTTACAAACAAATATATTACATCCCAGATCGAATGACCTGAAATAGGCATCTAGACATCCATGCAAAAGAATGGATGGATTAATGATCTGTCTCAGCTTATTCTTCATAAAGCTATTAAGTATGGAAATATTAAAAAGGAAAGGTACTAGAGAATCAATTATGTTATTGTGTTGCATTTTGTATAATATTGATAATAAACAATTCACAAATTTTTATGGTTGCGTCAGATTTTAAACACGTTCTATTGATCCGCTTTTAAACACTTTCTATTGATCCATTTCCATAACCTTATTATTATAACATGGAAAGGCTTGGATTTTAAGCTTTTCACTCGGGCCCTAAAAGAGGGATCGGGGGGTGGAGGACGGAAGGGATGACGATGAAGATGATGGACGACGAACGTTATCATAAATGTGACGACCCGCGGTTGCACTCTGAATCACGGAGCGAATGACTTAACTTACTAAGTTAAAAAATCATTGATTAATCAGTACGTTCAGATTCAACGTGCTTTCAACCATTGGACCACTACAGCTAACTTAAATTATCTACACTTATATTATTGAGAAGTTTTTGTTTGTTTACTCTTACGATTATATTGTACTACTATCCTTGCGAAATAAAAAAAAATATCTTTAATTATTATTATTTTCCGTTTTTGTTTTTTTTTTTTGCAAAGTTTCATCACAATCCGTGCATCAGTTTCATCGTTGAGTGTTGACAGGCATATATCTTCACATCCATACTATCAACTTTATAACATTAGCGCGATGACTGTGACAGATCACTACTCTTCAAGGTTACGAGGCCATAGAGAAACACACGTACTTCTGTACCTAATTACATACCTACATAAACATTACAGAAGTTATTGCACCTGCGTAACACCACGCAATCGTAGACGTGACATGGAATAATAATAGTTTTCCATATGGGTGAAACTACAGGTGCCTAGCCAATATAATGAAAAAACAGCACGCACCTGTCCTGTCAGAACCAACTGTGGAGATTGTATTGAAATCTGGAACAGCATCAGCATCGTAATATCGAAATCATGATTGAAAGAGAAATTACTCTATATGGAGGATAAAGAAATTCATTCTTTTCCCTAATTGCATATTGACCTGGAAGTGTTATGTGTAATTAGGAAAAAAGATATGGTCTCACAGCACAACTAAAGAAAAATAAGCAAGATGATTAATTAGCAAATGTATCACAAAAAATATTTTTTTGTGCCTAAACCCTGTCTTTTTCTATTGTAGTATGGACCGTGATGTATTAATTTAAGATCCGGCTTTGAAAAAATGTACCCTCTTCTATTAATTGAATCTAATAATGTTTTAAAGACAGACAACAAAATTGTAAATTTATGAGAACAATGTCTGCCACCGAAGTCGTGATGCTACTAACAAAATTACTTAAATTATCTTTTATGTAGGCTGCAAACAATTTCATGGTAACTACCAGTTATAAATGTATTTAAATTTTTGTAAACTTTACACACGTATTAACAGTTTTTAATTAACCAATGAGGGAAATAACTTCGGTTTATCTACCTGTTTACGCTTGGTTGCTGGAAATTGTAGCAGTCATAAAGGTCGCTCCCTATTGTAATAAGGAGTAAAATATTATAGTCAAAAAACTATTTGCAATGTGCAATAAACATAAGAAACAAAATTAATTGTTATTTGAATAATTAATATTATTAGCAAAAAACGGTGGCAGACATTGTTCTCGTAAATTTATAATATTGTTATCTGCCTTTAAAACGTTATTCGATTCAATTAACAGATGAGGGTACATTTTTCGCACTGGTCTAGTTTTTTATTTCAACCTTTAAACAGAATATAATTACCAATCTTCGTTAATACTATGTAACATAAAATAATTTAAAAAAGTAAAAAAAAAAGCATTCTCAGCAACAAACTATGAAAATACTCCATAACGCAATCATGATGTCTTATATCTAAGCGTGAGTTCTCTCGACAACATTCCGCACTTCGCCGCCCCAGCTAGAGTAACAAACCTCGGCTACAACATGCGCGTTCCGCTTGTAGTTCCGCCCACGTAGGCGGTCTCTTCCGGGACCTCATATTGCGTCTTGGCCCCCGTCCGACCGGAAAAACAGAAATTATTAGCAAACGTGCACTTGATATCAATAAAACGAGCTCATCTTTTGTATGCCAGTCACGCAGCTGCGATGATGTATGGGAAGTTGGGACTGATGCACACTAAATTACGTCCGACTCGGTCGCTATGACGAAATACTTGTTACGCTTCGAGATAAGCACCTAGATACAGTTTCATTAATGTTCTCCTGCTTAACCATTAGTGTTCTCAAGTTCGCGCCGACGAAAGCAATTATAGTCCCCAGTACATGGACCTTAAATTTCTTTGACACATACAAATGTAAAACTTTGTAAGTGCCTTTTTTGTGACGAGTCCGACAAATGTTTCTAATGCAAAAACTTTCAGCGCTGATGCGTTTTCGAATGTCCGATTCCCCAAATAGGCATGATGACTGATTTTCAAAAACTACTCCATATTGTTCTTAGGTGTCTATTTTATACAAAATAAATCGTATTTCTATAAAAAATATAGATTTTGGTGCAAAAAATTACCTATAAAAAATAAAATTTGAATTATGCACCAAAACGCTTGATTGGTAATGGCGTCTGCCTATGACGTCACGCTTTCGTAAACATTTGTTAGCAGCTTGAATGTGTATTGTTTATTTTGATATCTAATTAAGATTTTGTGCTAAAGTCATGAATCCTAATGTGTATCGATGGTGTGCGGTTCCTCAATGTAATAATACATCTATAAAAACTCCCAACAAGTTATTTATTGACGTCTCAATGCATAAAAAACATAGAAACAAGTGGTTAAATCTTGCAAGGCGAGATCCAGCAGATATATCTTCAAGTTCAGTAATTTACTTCTGTGAAGACCATTTTAACGTAAGTATTAACTTTATTCGCTATGTAATAATAAATTAATGAACATAATTATCCTAATTTATAAATAATTCAGTCGTCAAGTTTGAGGTTAAGTTTTATTGCTTTATTGCTAAAAACTTTTATTCTTGTTCCAGTTACCAAATGATATGGAAAACTATATTCAGTATCGTGTGATGGGTTCTGTTTCCCAAGTGCGCATGAAGTCAGGATGTATTCCCACAAAATTTGAATGCCAACCCGACAGAAGAAAACGAACTGCTTTCATAACATAACCTCAAAGTGTCGTACTCAAGCATAATATAGATACTTTGTGAAAATTTAGGTCGTTTAATGTATTTTGAATAATATTTAATGCAATACTTACTTGGAAGTTTTAACATATCGAAATTCTGCCGAACAAAGCCATTGTTTGATGCAAAAATCCTCCCAGCATCAACAAGTCGATTTTTGCAAACTTGAACTGTTTGCTTCGATAAATCCTTGTTCCATGAATAATGTTTCCTTCTCGTAGGTACTTTTGTTTATAAAAGCCAAGACACAACATTTATATCAAGTAAATATCAGTTAAACTGTAAAAAAGGGAAATACAAAGCAAGATCGCAATGTCCTTAAAACGTTTAATAATGTTTACGAAAGCATGACGTCACACGCTTCGGATTGGTGTTTGACTTAATATGGCGAATTGGTGAGTTTGTGTTTTTATTTTTATAAAATAAAAATAATCACACTGGTTTTTAAAAAATAAGTGACATAAAAAGAATCTTTATATTGTGTATAATTATTTTAAATCATAATTTCAGTGATTCTTGCTGACTGTCATCATGCCTATTGTAGTGGTTTAACAAACTTATTTCTGTCTATCCTAATCGGATATACTTTCAATTTATCCACCTTAAAATAGGTATATTAAAAAAATTACAAATGACATATTGTTGATGACTTAACTATAAAGTAATAAATTTTTCATAATTAGTAAATTTAAGTACTGAAAATATTTTTTCTGAAAATATTCCTATATTTCATTTTAATTTACGCGGCATCGTTTCATACGAACCACGTGACTAATAAATACATTCTCCAACGAAGCCAAGTCTCCGACTTAGTATAGGAAGTATAGAAACATCCAGTAACATGTTTCTATACTTTGAGAAGTGCATGCATCGATTGTATATTTGAATATTTTCGCAGTATTTATTTCAATTTTTATAACATTATTTATCACATTAAAAAGGGAGTGTTTTTTGTGCAGTGTTTTGAGTTAAAATCCAAAGTTTAAGACAAAAAGAAAGGAAATAAATCAATTTAATCCGGAAATATTATCTATGTGTACGAAGTTTTCAAAGGCTAGAAAATATCATGGCCATAAATATAACAATGTGGTCCTACCGGATGATTGTATTGTTAATATTATAGCCATATCATTTGACCTACTATTTTTTTATATGTATATAATTTTTGTGAAAAAAATATTTATGTTTCAATTCAATGTAAAAAAATTGTTTAGAAGCACTTTTCCTTCAATCTTAGAAAAAAAATTTTTTTTCAAATTTTTGGGGTACCCCATTTTGCCCGCCTACATCGTTTTGCCCCCCCCCCATCATTATATACGTGAATATTTAAGTTTATTCAGTCAAAAATTGACCAAAAGAAGTTTACCTTTAATAATGATTTTTTTTTCATTTTTTTTGTCGGACTGACTATTTAACTCGATATATTTGTTGGACAAGTCGATATTTGCATTTACAATACTATTATCTATCATTGTCATTTTTGTCCGAGATGTATGTACAGGGAGTCACACTAACGTCATATCGACATTTTCAGGGTGGTGGACACCCCATACGCAGCATGATTTTTGTCGGACAACTTGACCACAATTTCCAAAAAAGTTTAATTAAACAATTTTCAAAAAATAAAACTTGTATATAAGGAGAGTCATAGTGACTTCGTATCGATAATTTGGGGAATCGGACATTCGAAAACGCAGCAGCGCCGAGTTTATGCATTAGAAAAGTTTGTCGGACTCGTCGCAAAAAAGACACTTACAAAGGTTTACATTTGTATGTGTCAAATAAATTTAAGGTCCTTGTACTGGGGACTATTAGTCTTTTAGCACATGTATGCGAATTATATTCTCCTTACAGATTTAATGAATTTCATTTTGAGAATTTCGGCTATAAACATAGCATGTCACATTTTTTTCGATTCAATTTAGTACATAAAAACACAGAGTTTTTGATCGAGTTATCAACGCAACTTTTTAGAATTAGAATGTAACAGGTTCAGTCTCACAACACTGGCGAATTAACCAATGACCTATAAATCAAAACCATATTGAACCAATCGCTCCATGCTTCGGTAAACGCATTAACTATCTGTCCCGAACATCGACACCGTATTGTTAAAAACGGTCATCGGAAACCCCCGGCTCGAACTCAACCAGTGTGAAGGGTTAAGGTCAAGCCTTTAAATCTCGTTTTTAGTTCTCAATGGTACTTCACTCGATCATATTGAGTTTCATGAATGTCACTAGATTGCTCTTGACTAGCCCCTTTCGTTTTATCCTACTCGACATATCAAATGTTTTGACTCTATAGCTATCGAGTACTGTGATACAATTCTATAGATCATATATATGAAACTGTGATGTCAAACTGTAACTCGCGGTCGTGTTATCATCGGTTTATTTGGATAGCCTCCCAATATGATAGCTAATTTAAAGACGTATCCACATAACATAATAATAAGACTTTATGGTATGTGTCAAATTTTGAATACATAATACGCAAATATAAGTAATTCATTTATGACCAAACAAACAACATGAATATTACTTTCGATTGCCAATATTTCAAATCCACACCAAAGAAATCCTATGAAACTCTGTTACTTTCGTTCCTCAGTTTATTTGTCTTACACTATGAAAGAAATTTACGAAATGTCCCTCGATATTACAAATATGCAAGTTATATTAAATTGTCTACTCCAAACATTTTTCTTTTTGACTTAATAAGATACGGAAACCTAGATAGTCTCACGAGCGCTTGTCTAATTTCTTATATAATTGTATTGGTAAGACTTTTAATGGGTAACAATTTACTGGCAGTACTCAGCGTCATAAACTAACGATGAAATCGGTCCATTAATAGATCGGACCGCGCGTACAAGTTGCACTAATTAATTCCATTAGCGCACACATGGCGGATCAATCTTAAACGGACGTGTGCGTCGGGTTGCGCCGACACAGGCGACCTCGGCCGCGACAATTCGCTAAGCCTTAAGATTAAAGTATGGGCGTGATCCTAAAACAAATTGCTCGCCTAATGAGATAGTTCTGGCTCCGGGGAGGGATTACGTTAAATGAATCAAAGTTATAGACGCGGTAAGCCTGCATTTCATTGAACCGATTTGGGGCAAACGCCATCCAAATTATCAGTTCGGGCAATCGCCATTTTGATTCGATTATCTATGGATGGGCGATACTAAATTCTTCGATTTGTATACAAATTCAATCTGTTTGCAATCGTACAACAGTCTTTGTTCAGAAAATGTATTGAGTTCTAAGAATCCTTAAATTAAATATACCCTTTACGAGATTGACAGTATGTAACGACTTTCGCGTTATTATTAAGTAATCCAATTTATCGAGATATTGTCTTTAATCCTCGGTGACATATAACACATAGAATTCATGCGCCATTTTATTTTATCGACAAAAATGAGCACGACAAATAATATGCCTAAACATCGTTTACAATCACAAGCGCAACTTGATTATCAGAGAAAATCATAGACGTCGTCATTGCAACTACGTAACACTGATCGTCTAGTAACTAATTTCGTATGATTACTTATTTAGAATCCAAAACTCCAGCTACTTTCTTAATGGAAAAAAATATAGTACTTTATAACAGAACTAGGCATATTACAGTTTTGAAATAATAGACAGATAAATAGTAAATTGCAAATTCCTTTTAAGAGGAATATTAACGCGCGCGAGCGGATCATTGAAGCCATGAACCACTCGCGCGCGTTTTCTGCCCGAAAATTTTTCTCGGACTGAAAACAGTAACTTACCTTGAAAACTATTAGGTTTTCATAGTGGGAAGTTAAAAAAGTGTTTAACACCCCTCAACTCATAAATGAAAAAGGATGTTACATGCTAAATTGACTAATTCATCGATGTACTTATCAATAATATTCGTTTCAGTGCTTCTTATCAATGTCATCAATACTTATCATCGATTTTATATTTTTTGGGACTATCTAAAACAGCGACTGATCTAAACTCTCGTAAAAATTCCTCATTTACCCAGAAATTATTTGCATGTCAAACATCATTTATACTGGTTCATCACTAGCTGCCAGTGTGGGCAAGCGTTCATACGTACCAACTTCTCCCCTTTTAAATATTTTTAATCCATATAATCCTATGTAAAAACATTCATTACTTTCGCAACGCAAAACAATTTGAAGTAAACTGTATTTTACTTAATATTCAATTTTATTCAGTACATCATAAAGACTATTACTCGTAAATATCCTTTATTTTGCTCTCGTACGATATTTATATCCATATTGTATTTTATATCTCAGTACGATATTTATATCCATGTTGCTTTCACAACTATTCTAAAAAGTCGCTTTCCTTTCCTGCTTCCACATATTTAAAATGTTTGTAAATTCGTTCTTTTTAAGCTACAAGCACAAAAGCAAAGAAATAAAAGCACGTAAAGAAACAGAGATATCGGACTCTGTTAAATTCCCGAACAATGTCGAACGCGACGATGCGAACCTGTGGTACGCAATAGAGACGAGTTATATAAAGAAATACAATAAACAAATCAGTTCTACAATTGTTGTGTTGTCACTGCAAATTAGGTATTTCGAAGTGCTTATTTTATAGACACAAATGCGAAAATAAATTTTTATATACTAAAACTAATTTTGAGGTAAACGTAGATATTATAGTGTTTGTTGTTATTTCTTCACAATTATGATAATTGTAATTAAATTTTGAATCTTTTCCAGTCTTAAAAATAATACGCACATTTTTTAGATAAAAATTCTCATAAACAAGATAAATTACCAAATTTAGTACTTTTTGCATAGTAAAATATTTACTTTTAAGAATTAAAAAATAACAATTTTTTACAATGACGTTTTAACGCATTTCAGGAAAGAAATCGTAAAATCGTTTTAAAGTAATGAAATTATTATTACGTATTATGCAAATAAATTATAAATTGTTGAACTTTTAAATTGTCTCTTGTGAATAAATGCTAAAAACCGATAAACACATCGAATTTTATTGAATCTCTTCAAAGCACCGTTTTAATATTGTGCATACACGTATTCAATTAACCATCTACTCACTCCTTCCACATTAATAGTTGCTATTTGCACAGCATTAGCGCTGCCTTTTTGTTCGCGCAAATATTAATAGTCTTAATCTTATCGATTTTTATCGAACAGTTGCTCATCGTTCAAAATGTAAACGCGCGGGCCGGCCGCCTTTTCTAGCGTGCCTTCGCGACTTAGCCACATCTTTTGTATAAATAACTCTTCGAGGTGTCGCCTTTTACCCACATAGTCTTTCTAAAAATCGTAAAATTGTCTGAGAATCTGAATACAGGTTTTCTTATGCATAAGTTATCTCCATTACTAAAAGATCAGAATGAGATTTTATAAATTTTTGATTACTAAATTTTTCGCATATGTATATATATATTTCTCACCGATTCTAATGCAAGGATTGATTGCTTAAATGTGTTGAAATGCATATAACGTCATTTATTTTATATGTAAATTACAAATTAACAATGCTCTCTTGCCTATTTTTTTATAAAATATGTTTTGCTGCCTCTACGTTTGATTTCACAAATATACCAAGGACACTTTTATATATTATTTAAATATTTGATTAAGTGACTCAAATGTTAACTTCAAATCTTTGTTTTAGAATACAATCCGTGACAAAGTCACAACTGGTATGAACGATTGCACTTATCCGTGTTTGTATTTTAAATTATAATTGCGATTATAATAAGTATTAGCGATCATCATTTAATATGTAATCGTGAGAATTAAAATCGAAATTAACATCAATTATCGCCGAAAAACATACAACCGTGTAAAGGTATAAATTCAAGACCTAACGATTTTTTTAGTTTTGAATTATAAAAACCTACATTAATGTATAGATATACTGAAGACAAAATATTCCTCATTCTCTTAATTATGTGATAATCATTGATGTAAATCATACAAGAAAAAATATTCTTGTTTATATATACATTGTGATGTTTATATGATGTGAAATATTCGCCGCCTACATAGTGTTGAACGAGTTGCTGGCATTCTTATGCAATAAAATTGATAAGATAGATCGTACACCTATCAATCCAATCTATGTCGCCGCTTTTTCGATTAATATTATGAAACAATTGTTATTTAAATCTTCTCAACATCCCATATGATGACTATGACCAATAACAGACACTTCAACATAATCACAAATTGAGGTGACAACCAGCGACTAACGAAAAATCATAGATGACATATAGACATCAAATGACTTAACAGAGAAGAAATATTATCTTTCAAATGACAGGTGATAGTTTAGAGTATACAATTGACAATTGCGTTTGACAAGTGGCAAGCGGATGATAGCAATTGATAGATAGTATCACTACCTATCAGATGAATTAATACATAATATATTACAATTGAAAATGGAAATATAGCAGATGGTAATGACATATGGTAAGTGACAAGATGGTTTGAGACGTACTGCGGCATTAGTTATAAATATCGCATTACTGGTGACAAATGACAGATACCAGATGACAGATGCCAGGTGTAGGTATATACACATGAAATATATCATCTAAAATGTATCCGAGCGATCTTACGATATAACATATTCAGACATCGCACATGATTCTTTACAAATAATATATTAAATCTGCTGAATTACATTTGACAATAATAAAATAAATGAATAGATTCTGCCATTTATATTCATTATAAGTATTATTATTTGTGCACATTTTTTAAATGATATGCTGAAAAAAAGTTTACTGAAGTCATTAAAAAATTAATTTAGATCTTTCGAATTTAAACATATGTTAAGAAGCTATGAATACATGATGCACTTTGGTAAAGCTCTCTCGTTTGCTATCCAAGGAAACAACAACAACGTGTCAATTTAAACATTCACTTTATTCAGCAGATAAATAAACATATAGATAAAAAAAATAAAATTTAGTATGGCAGTGGTTTGAGCTACATTTCATAAATAAAAATTTGAAATGTTTACCACAAAAAATACACCACCAATTTTATAATATAAATATTGCTCATTTCACAGTAGGTACATTGTTTTATAATTTTTAAGAAATCTTCATTTTTACTTCTCTTAAAATAACATACAATTGTTTTTTTTGTTTTTAATTTTTGTTCTTTATCCCATCACATGAAAGATTAAATAATATCATTAGTTTCATTTTTTTTTTCTTTCAGATAGAACTTTTTTATAATACGTACAATTGATTATTTTAAAATTTTCAAAAAATCTAAGTTAAGCCGTATTTTCGCAAATACCGTAAGCACGATTCCAATTGAAGTATTCGTTCAAAAGATATTCAAGGTTCACACAAACGTACACGTGCAGGCGCTCGCAGCCACGCATCCACACACGCACGCACACAGCACGCACGCACGCACGCACGCATGCACGCACGCACGCACGCACGCACGCACGCACGCTTACACAGGCATACAAATATAAAGATATAATTATGTTTCTATAATTCACTGTCAATTTTTTCTAAATTAAATCGTTATAATGTCGCTTTTACGTGTAAAAATACTCTCGAGCTTACGGAGGGGACAAACTAATCATATTTCATGTGCAAGTAATATTTCATATATTTATTGAATAATTTGTAGTTAGCACCCTCTTGTTTTATATATTTTCAAAAGTTACACTTACAATCAAAATCTTTTCAATAATTATTTTTAACCCTTATCTACTAATTGTAACAATAGTCTTATTACTACTAGACAACTATTTCTCGACATTCGTAAGGAATGCAAATCCCTTTTCAATACAATAAAGCGTATATATGAAATAAGAAATAAACGAACAAATATGAATTTTCCTATAGCCTCCAATGTTTATAATTTTTGGTGCTGACGTTTCAACATTACCAATTTTTACATATTTTCTGCTGAACGGATACAGCAAACGTTAAACAAGGACATATTCATTGGATCATAGTATCTCGCTCGATTCGTTTTTCTTCTGAAATTTGATTTGTTCTATTGAGTGTACTTGTAATCTAAATAAGTTTTACAGTTATTGTGATAAGGTACTTTTTAAGTAAGATAATGCTTATCATCTGTGTTTGTACTCATCCTGCTCAGTCATAATATTAAGTTTGGTTTACATAATATACCTATCTCATTAATGAGGACCACTCAAAATACATTTTATATATTTATAAGCCTTTTCTAATCCAAAGCATAGATCAAATACAAAAACTGTTGGTTCTAAGAATAAATTTAGTACTTAGTTAACACATAATTCAATAAATTAACATTTAATACGTTTTATTAATAGGTATACTGATTGAAGTCTACTTCGTTTGGTCTTATTACGTAAATTGTTTGAAGATGACGTTGTGTTGACTATCTATTTGCTAGGCTTGGCGATAGGTTATTTACAGTTCCTATAACTATAATCTAATTACAATCCCAGTGCATACTCTATAAGATAGTATAAGTCAAAACCGCGTCAAAAAGTAGTGATTATATTTTCTCTGACTGTAGCCAATTTAATATTTACTTATTCCCATAAAGACAAAAAATATTTATATGTAAGCCTCTTTTAACATTAGTGACACTGAATATAAGAGTTACTTGATAAGATAGAAGTGAACTTGTATGAAGTTATCGAATGTATAGATTACACTAGTTTTGTAACACTCTAAATATCACTTGTAACTGTGCATGCACAGACAACACACTGAACGTGCAAGTCTGGAATTCTTTATTATTTCACAGACGATCACTGTGTACCTGTCAGACTATCAACCTCTGTTTCAATTATAATCAAGGTAAAATGTTTGTACCATCTAATGAACTTTGTCAATCGTATGTATTTTTATTATGTGATACCTAGATTATTGCCATTTACGTGTTTAATTTTATGCTATCCATTTCTATATGTTCTTATATATTTTTTGTAGATTTAAGTAGATCCTTATAGTATAAGAGCTAGCAACGTCGGGAAAACTAGAATTTCAGGTCAGCTGATTATTGATATGTCGTCTCTCTTGCTCTTTGGGTTAGGGTCTGGGCTGTCTGGCCGGCGGTGGCGGTTGCGTTTACCTGTGCGCATCCTATCTGTACAGGTAATGATACTAACTTTTAAAATAATTTTAAGAAGGTTCATTTTTAATATTTTAACTTTAGATAAGCTTAACAAACATCCATCTCTTATTGCCAGACATTTTTGTCATTGCTAACAATGAGCCAGATGCCAATTTTGATTTATTTTTTTTGAATTAAAAATTCAAAGTATTTCAGTTTGTCTGTAATTTTAATATTATGTTGTTTAAGTATGAAAAGACCTAAAATTAATTTGCCAGACACTAATTCTGTTGTTAAACCATGTATTAGAACAACAAAGTCCTGAAAATTCGTATAGTATGATACTATTGGATAAAGAGAAACAATTGCAGAATAAATTGCTGAGAACAAGATAGAAAAAACCCTAATTAGACAAGGTGATTAAAAAATATTTAAATAATTTGATTTATAATCATTTTTAATATTTGGCTAATACATGGTTTAACAACAGAATTAGTGTCTGGCAAATTAATTTTAGGTCTTTTCATACTTAAACAACATAATATTAAAATTACAGACAAACTGAAATACTTTGAATTTTAATTCAAAAATAAATCAAAATGGCGTCTGGCTCATTGTTAGCAATGACAAAATGTCTGGCAATAAGAGATGGATGTTTGTTAGCTTATCTAAAGTTAAAATATTAAAATGAACCTTCTTAAAATATTTTAAAAGTTAGTATCATTACCTGTACAGATAGGATGAGCACAGGTAAACGCAACGCCACCGCCGGCCAGACAGCCCAGACCCTAACCCAAAGAGCAAGAGAGACGACATATCAATAAATCAGCTGACCTGAAATTCTCTCTCGAAAACGTTGCTAGCTCTTATACTATTAGGTAAATATATTTGTTATTGTATTTCAGATGGTACTTCGATGGGGTATAGTTAGTGCTGGAAAAATCAGCCATGATTTTGTAAATGCTTTTAATACATATCCTCAGAAAGGTAAAGATAGTATTATTGCTGCAGTAGCCGCAAGAAATCCTGATAACGCTAAGGAATTTGCCAAAACACATAACATACAACATGTCTTTAATACGTATGAAGAAATGGCTAAAAGTCAAGATATAGGTTTGTACAATTTGATCTGTAGGTATATTAGTTTCTCTTTTACATTAGTAACAATTTAGTATTTATATATCTAAAATGTAACTAAAACTAAATAATCCTAATACTAGTCTGACATTATTGTATTGTGAGCTTTATTGTATTTGTTATCAAAATCCCAATTCCAGTTACGATCCCCATTTTAATTTAATAAGTAAATACTATTCAACTACTCTACATGTTTTTATTAATGAAAACTTCTTGTACATTCTCAAAAAAAACCATGAATGCTTTTGTCTTGTATATTTAAAATTATAATTCTCGATATGTAAAATATATATTCTACTCAAATTTAACTATAATTTTCTAGTTAACAATAATAGCAATATTTATAAAATAATAGCAAAAGCAATCCTACTCATTTTTATGTGTAGGATTGCTTCAATATCTTAATGTTAACTCCTGTTTGTCTCTTACAGCTTTCTTCTCTCATTCTTCTGAACTCTTAACTATAACAGTAGATAGTTATAAAATATTTATGCTATTGTAGTTAATGCACTGTGATTTTAAATAAATTAGTTGTACATGTTGATGGCTTAGCCCATTTTAATCATTGATTGTCCAGTGCTGAATAAGTCTTGTCTAGATTTCCTCAAATAATCTTGAGCCACTTGTGACAAGCTGCGATCCAGGTTGTTAGGGCACCTAGTGGGAGATTGTCTCATGTCTGATTCAGGGTCACCAATCAGAAACTCTTTTCTCCAGTGATTATTGTATTAGCAATATAGGACCGAGCCATTGTCAATTCAACTTGTTGACTTAGTGATCTGTGCTGGTAACTTTGGTCATTCTGTGTTATCCTCCTTATTTCGTATTTTATCCTACAGAAAAGCCTTATCAAAGCACTTTTTATCACACATCGAGTGTTTTTGAGTGTGTTTATGAGAATATTCATTTATCTTTTGCTAGTAACTAAGCTTCACATGTTAGTATTTTAATATGTAAACATGTTTGCTTAGTCCAAATTTTTAAAGCTGCTTTTGGAATTATTAGTTACATGTGTATAATGTATATTCAATGACAATATGATAACTTTTACTTGATGCTATAATGAGAGTTGTCTCCTCACAAAGGACTTGCTTAATGGTTAACAGTATTGTGATTTTTAAAGTTAATTCAATTATTTTCTTTCCACAATTATTTAAATCTTGTCATTTGATATTATTTCATCAGATTTATCGATTTTGTTGCATAAAATGTCATTTTTATTAGTGAATTTGCTCATCAAGATTTGCAAAAAATGCCAAATCGAACCATTTTAATGATTATATCGAGTAAATTTACATACATATAATACCAAATCATTAAGTACCTTTTGAAACACTATCAATATTACTTTTCATATTTGACAAAAAACTCCTTTGCTAATTTTCAAAATAGTTACCATAATAGCAATAGTTGCTTGTGATGCATTAATGCGAGTATGGAATGCGGCCATTTTTTCTTTTCTTTGACTGAACAGTGTAGAAACTGAAATTAACATAATTACATTGCACCAATAAATTTTTTGTGCGAAATATTTATTGAGAGTGGATATGGTTACACTAAATAAAATGTTCTTCAACAACTTCAATTGAGGAGTTTTCAAGTTTCAATAGCATGGATACAACTATGTGTATAAATATACATATATGTATACACAACTTTTGCTCACGGCTCCGCAAACCTGGAAATAAAATGAATTCTTTTTTTTAAATAATGTTACTGTGGTAGAGCCGTGCTATAGTCAACTTGACTGCAGTCAAAAAATAAGTCAGCTTGACTGGTGAAATACCACATCGTCACAAAATATGGATGTAAAGTAGCAGATTCCACTTTTATGTCCAGTGAAAAAGTGTTCCAATGACCAACTCTCCGTTTCCCTTTCCTTAAGTCTGATCCCTTTACATTGGATATCCTATTCCCTCCCAAGAGGCTGGCAACGCGCTGGTGACTCCTTTAAGGTTGCACGTGTTCATGGGCGCTGGTGACCGTCTACAGAATCTACACTAATGGCTCCACTGTTCGTTTTCTCTTCAAATATGCTGTCGACCACACCGTCAACCATGATTCCTATCAAACTCTGCTTTTAATTCCGAATCAGATTTCAATAAAGATCAACTATCAACGTTCAACATAACGTGGTCAACTACCACGTTATGTTAAACTTCTTTTTGGTGTCATTCCCTGCAGTGTACGCCCCCTTCCCCCCCAGACTTGATAAGAGGTTTTCATTTTACCTCTCCACATTAGTTCAGTGAGGATAGACGACTGTTAGTGATCCTATTAATAAACTTGCTCTCAGAGCATGGAGCAACTAATTTTTATACTTTAGTTTATTTCAAAAAAACCCATTGATGCATTTGCTTTTGTTGAGTAGCCGAACCTGTTGTTACTTTCAAATTTGAAAGCAATATAACCACTCAATCACTATCACTATTCCAGCCATGTTTCTAGCAGTGTTGTGATAAACATAGAAAAGAAAAGTAGAAAAAAAAACATAGAAAAGATGTCTTCGACCATATTTGACAAGTTTCCAAATGTATTGCTTAATTCTTGAATGAAAATACATACTAGAGTACTCTGTGAAACATCATCTGGTTTAAGATTTATATCTCAATGTGTCAGTATGATTTACTTCATCCCCTGTATTCCACATGTAAATCACAATTACTCAAAATTTACCCATGAGGTATTTAAAGAAATATGACTTTAAAATATATTTCATTCTGTCTCAAAATTCATTCTTCTGTTAATTCCACACTTTATGGTAACAACTGAATATTTATTTTTAGATGTCGCATACATTGGTGCTTTAAATCCCCAACATTATGAACTGGTTAAACTATTCCTAGACAATGGAAAACATGTTTTGTGCGAAAAACCATTGTGTCTCAATGGAAAACAAGTTAAGAGCTTGATAAACTTGGCGAGAAGCAAAAAACCTTTCTTAATGGAAGCAGTGTGGTCCAGATACTTGCCCACTTACATTGCTTTAGAAAAAGAAATTGAGTCTGGAAAACTAGGGGATATTCTTTTTCTAGAAGCTAACTTTGGTGTTCCTATCGCTTTAGTAGATAGGCTGAGGTGGGTAATGTAGTTATCTGATTAAAATGACTAAGGGCCTCTTTCACTACTTCCTTTTAGTGACTTTTAAAATTAATTTTGCATTTTATCCCTTTTTTTAACAGGTGTTAGCCCAAACAACTTATAAAAGGAAAACAGGGAACACATATTATATTTCTAAACTAACTTTTATAAATTACTAGTTTAAAAGGAGATGGTTAAAAAGGCTCTAAATCTCAATTAACATGGAAAATAGCTGTCATACAAGTTTGTTAGTCACAGAAATGATAATGCCTTATTAATATTACCTTCCTTAGGGTACAGCTATTTATGAAAGTGTTATGATTCTAAATACTTTTTATCTTTTATCATAACAATTGTATTTCCAGAAAAAAGGATCTTGGAGGAAGTGCTCTCCTTGATATTGGTATATATGTTTTACAATTTGCACAGTTTGTGTTTAAGGAAGAACCAGTAAAGGTAAAATAATTTTATACACTTCTACATGCTTTTTATTTGTAAAAAATGTGATTGTGCAATAGAGCACTTGTAAAATACTAGATTTTTACTGATTTAATTAAGAAAATCTATCACAACTTAGTTAATTACACAACAATTATTATCTATAAATATTATAAAACTCAGCATCTCTTTGTCTATGTGTTTCTTTACATCATTTCACACCAGTACCATTTATCTCATATACATGATTTTTAGTACATAGCTGTGTTAGCTGACCAGGTTAGAAAATATATTTTGTTACATAACGTAAGGTAACAACAAAAAGTAAATAAACAGTGGCAAGAATGGTGAATCAAGTCTGAAAAAGACAGTTTTGGGATGCTTAAATGGCTTATCCTGAGAACCATAAAAAATATATCAAATTAATGTTCTGCATAAGTGGATCCTAAAAATACCTACAACAAAATCTGATAGCATGTGTGTCTTATAAAAATTGCCGTAATAAGCATTTTTATTTTTAAAATCTTTAAAACAATACCCATCGGCCAACATCAAGTAACTTCAAGAGGAGGCGGGTGGGAAAGAGGGCGGCAATTTGCTCGCAACCTTATTTAGAAAAAAATTGAAGATAGTTTTATTGTCAACCCTAGTGGAGCCGCGGACACAACTTAAAAAACCTTCCAGTGCCAAGTTACCTTGAGTTTGGAGTTGCACACTGTGACAAAATCTATTGAGTAGATTCCAAAATTGGCTTGATCATACAGACATACACGAGTCAGGAATTTCTATCTATTGATGAGAATATTATAAAGGTATTTTGTATAATATTTATATTGTCAGGTGGTCTCATCAGGAGAACTAAACGAGGATGGAGTCGATTTGGCAGTGTCTGTGATACTTGAGTACAGCGGCCGGCGTGCGGTACTCACGGCCAACAGTAAATTGCGCCTGGACAACAGGGCCACCGTCTACGGTACCAAAGGGCGCGTTACGGTATAGAATACGATAGATTTTAATAGCAGAGTAAGAGCGGAGATAATAATCCCAATTTCCACTTTATAGCCCATAAGTTGTAAAATCAAAGTACTAACTGTCAACATCAATTGTAGTAAACAAATTACACAGATCACCTTAACGATTTAATAATCAAAATATAATTATTCATTTAAGTTGCAAAAATTTTAGTGACAAATGTAAAATGGAATTCTGTACTATGTGCCACCCTTACGGGTAAAAGTCCCAGAATCGGGATAAAAACACATCTTTCAAGTGGTTAGGCAATCAGGAATTTATAGTCAAATAAAGGTAAATAAAAATGGGTTATATGTAATGGTAGAGCCATGCTGTGGTCAACTTGGTTGTAGCACGAAAGTGGGCTAACTCTGTCAGTAAGATACCACAGAATGCAGACGTTATTGGATGAAATGCACAGCGGAAGCTGTGCATTTCATCCAATAAGTGAGAGTTTCCATGGCCCATTTCCCATCCATCACTTCCCTCTCCCTTCATTAGATATCTTCTTAGAGATCGACAACAAACTGGTGACTCTGTAGTTGCAAATGTCCATTGGCGGTGGGACTTTATACTCTGATAGCTCGCATGGTCGTTTGCCCCTCTAAAATGCTATAAAAAATGTTAAGTCTACTGCTTGCTTTCTGAATAAGATTCACAACATATAATTGAGAAACATTCTTCATCACAGAAAGATGAATGGATTTTTTTTTAATTATCTTATGGTGTCATTTTCTCAGAAGAACCATCTATCTTGCTACTTTTTACGCTGGACTTTTTGCCCCATACCATGTACAGTGATTTTTTAAATCATAAAAAAATGGTTAACCACAAGAAAATTTTGCTAATATACATTATTTATAGACACAAGACACTGTAATAAGACACTAACATTTTTGTACTATCTATTTCAGTTCTATAAAAGAAACGAGAAGGAACATTTTTATTACTTTTAAAAGCCAAAAACTTCCAACAGTTATGTTACACGTAAGAACATTTAGCGATGGCTGATTGTTCATGGCATCATCCACATCCCTCACCCGTTTCAAATCACGTAGATAGTTCGTTTCTAGTGTGGCTCTGTATCATGTTAAGTATGTCGGGACTTCTTACCTGTTGGACTTTAGCCTCACTACCCATACATTAAATTTGATAATACTTTTGGGAAAGTATTGAAAATAATCTTTGAGAGGAAATCACAGAAACAATTTAATTTGATCTGGAAATTAATAATAATACAGCAGAATCTCGATAATTTAAATTACAAGAGAAATATTAAAAATTTTGTATTGATGAGTTTTCAACCCAACAATAGTTTAAATTTTTTACCGCGTGTTAACAAAATCAGCAGCTTAATATTCAATGGGAAATAAAATGAACAAAATTTTATCAATAGAAATAGTTTGTGAATTATTTTTACTATGGGAAGGAGGATGTGTCTAACTATACCATCTTTATATAGCACTGTATTTGTATATGAATGAAATTAGTTCCTTTATGGCTCTTCTAGAGTTGAAAACCATTATACGATTTTTCAATTGTTCATTAATATATCTCACGAGTGTGACTGAAGATGTAACAATTGAAGATTACGGCTAGTGCCATATTGAAGTTGAAAAACAAATGTCAGCGTAGGCAATCAAGGAGGTTAATGAAATAGCAAAAATCAATGAAATCTATCACTGAGTTGAAAATATCTTTTAAAATTATGATTCTTTAAACAGTTTTAAAAATTTTATCTAATAACCCTTTTTCATAGTCCTTCCACATTCGTCGAAATGACTGTGCCAATAGTTTTATTACTATGTTTCAGCTAAAGGATCCATTTCACTGTCCAGTTGAATTAGTAAATTCAGAAGGAAAAATTGAACGATTTCCTTTACACGAATCCAGCCTACCATATAATTTTGAGAATAGTGCTGCCTTAGTCTATGAAGCACTCGAAGCTGTAAAATGCATAAATAGCGGTTAGTATTCTTTGAAAATAAATATGTTTCTTATTGTGAATTTTTGCAGTATAACATTCATCTTCATATCTGCTGCCGTTATTGAAGTATCTGTGTAAAATATGATGATTCGATAGATGCACGTATGAAATAGAAATACCAACTAGTATATACTGAAATTCTAAAATGTACATTATGTTCCATGCAGCAAAAAGAAAATGATCTCTAATTTTTCAATGCCACATAAGAGAATTGAAAGGGCAATATAAGTTAATTATTGAAATACATATTAAATGATAGTATTATGCTTACCATTTTGAAATAATTTTTACATTTTCCTTTGTGAATTTTACAGGCAATTGTTTGCTATCAGTTTTTATAAAATATTACAATTAGATAAATGTTTCAATTGTAAATATCAATTACTATTAGACAAATATTTACAAATAGCTGTCTATCTATTTTGTCTATTAATTCAATGATAACATCTGGAGTAAGAGATATTTTTCTAAAGTTCTACAAAACCAGCTGAAGATATGAAAAACCTGCAATGGTTCATTTCATGAATGTGTTTTATACAGATATTTTTATGAGTTATGAAAAGACCCAATTAAGAATCATTTGCTATAAAGCACACATTATGTACTGCAAAGAGAATTTATAAAAATAGGTATCCAAAAAATATGCTTACCCAAAACTCGCTAGGTCAATATCATAAATTGTATTTTATTTATAATTTAAAATTGGAGTGCTCATTATCATTAGAGTATTTTATAACAGATGTAATAAATAATTATTACTAACCAGATTGTAATTTTCATACATGGCTTTTATTCAACATAACAGCGTGAGCTGAGCATACATAAATAAAAATTATTTTATTGTAGGTCTCCTCGAGTCTTCACGTATGACCCATAATGACAGCTTGCTCTTGGCGAAACTTGAAGATACGATAAGGCAACAACTTGGTGTTCATTACGATGTTGATGATCTCGAATATCCCTAAACAAAGTACATTTTTTTGGTTTAAGCTGCAAAAGAGCAAATTTAATTTTGTCCAGAGAATACAAAATTCAAGATAATTTTAATGCTATGTTACGTTTGCAAAATGTGTATTTTAATGAATGGTACTTGAAACTGTAAAACCAACTATTCTCAATAAACAATTGTTTCTATCTCATTCCAACTGCTATGCATTTACATTGCACTATATATACATCACCAATAAATTATGAATTATTTTTAACATTGTTAGAATATTCGTTCAGTTACTGTCAGGTACTTTTGAAGCTTAAATCATTATACAATAAACATCATAATCTGTTATGTAAGCAAATATTCTTGTTTAGAGCATATATATTTTATTGATAATTTTGTTTCAATAAAAAATTGTGAATGAAATAATTGTTTCCTTATCTGATTAAACTCATTACAATTAAGGAATATTTATTTAATTTCGCATATCTTCTGTTATGTATATAAAAATGGATGTCTGTAAGTATATATATAATCGTTAAACTCCCAACACCATTTGACTGATTATCGTAAAAGTAAGTATATCTAGCTTTTTCATGGAGGTTTTTATGCAGTCTATTTTAGCATTTGTTCCCGAATTCATCTGCACATTTTCACTATTGAACTAAATGGGTACTCCGATTACAGAAATTATTTCACCAGTAGATGTATACTATCCCCGACTATAAAGCCTATATTTTGTTTTGATATTTTGATAAGCCTACATTTACCTCGGCTTCGATCAAATTGGAATTGAATGATAGCTGTATCGAAGTTGAAAGCAGGACAGTAAGCAGAATCGAAAGTCAGGAAAATTCAAAATTGAAAACGAAACCTGAGCCAAAATGAATGTGGAACCCGGATTAAAATGAAGAACTTCACAAAATCAAAATGAGAAATAGTACCTGGACTAGAACTGAACAGCAAGAACGCTTAATGTAAAAGGTGAAGGAACACATTCTGTATCCACACAATGAAGCCACGAGCAAAAATACGATTTAAATATATATACTAATATATAAAGACATAAATTTATATTACATTTGTCTGCATGATTGGTAATATTGCTATCTGTATATACAAGCAATCTGTACTAAACTAATGAAAAAAACAAATATTACAATATGTTCTTGAAAAGTTGTGCTGCAACATAAATAAGCAATTTTTCTTAGATTTTTTTGGAGTTTTGTAGTTCACCGATATGACTAAAAGGGGTTTAATGTTTGCAATATTTAGAACAATTCAGAATATTTTTGCATAACATTGTTCATAAATGTTAATAGCAACGGCAGCACTATAATCTACATGTTTAAATTCATGGATATTAAAAATTTATAATGATAAATTCTTGTTTATAGGATAATTCACTGTAGAATTTAAGACAACTTTAATAAAACTATTAGGCAACTCCACAGTAAGACTACACAAAAATATATTTTGACGATATAAAATTGAAATAGTTGGCACTACAGACAGACAGATGACATTCTATTTCCGGATTACCTACAGAAGTGAAGTTTAGGTGCTGAATTATTCAGCCAAGTTTTCAAGTATATACGTACTAAATGCTATAAACTGACACATAAACTGGTTAATTCTAAAATTTATCTATGTACACGACATTTAAAACTAGGTAGGTACATCACGAACCAATTACACTAACACTTGCTATACTTATCAGCAAGAGCTGTAAGAGTTAGCTTGATTGGTCTGTAAGAGCTAGTAGCAGAAGCTTCGATGAGGAGCAGGCTGTCGTGATCCTGAGCTGCGCGTCTACCGTCAGTCGGCCTCGTGTCGCGGCACATCTTTACGGCACAGCGATGATTGCAATTGTGAATCGCACGAGATTATCATTTCCTGAAGGACTAAAGCGATTCTAGCGCCAAACTTTAAAATCTGGGGACTTCTGGAACGCTTAGTTGTTGACGCAACTGCTTTCTCCCATGTTAATCTTTGGCTTCCTTGATGAGCGAGCCGTCGAATTCATATTCGTCTATGTCATTTAATCTTTTGCGCCGTCAGCATCCGTGCTTTGGTGATGGCTACGATCGTCCGCACCTCATTAGGTATGTCACCGGAGGAATTTATTATTTCGCTCGTACCATTTATTTCTTCTAACCTAGTTCTAGCCGCTTTTCGTATCCGTTATTCTGCACTAGTACTATTCAACCACACCAAAAGCGGCAGTTAAAGACCAACAGTGGGTTTGCCAACGAATATCACATATAAATATGTTACGTTCTGTGACTACTGTAACGATTAAATGGTAGATACTTAAGATGAAAGATCGTATATGCGACTATATTAAAACTATTTAAGCATGTCAGTGAGTTTATGTTTCAACTGCAAGATTTTGAAAGTCAACGTTAAATTTACTCTCAATCTTAGTTAGTCACAGTACTTCGTTTTTTATGTTACGAAATAATGGTAATTCACATAATGATTAATAATGTACAATATAAAAATAAATATTTGCTTAGGTATCTAAATGAGATAGTTTTTGTTTTTTTTTTTTGCTATGTTCGATTGTATTTTTGACGAATTTTGAACAAACACCTCGGTATCATTCTCGTATCACACTGATGGTAGTGAAACCAACAGATAGATGGACGGACGGACGTGGCGAAACTGTAAACGTTCTCTGTTGACTGCGGAACTCTAAAAAAGATTGCTCAAATGTGCTGAATAATTGCGATATTAAATAAAAGCAGATATTAGTGATTGCCCTTCGTAGCTGTTACAACCGCTCCTGGTATGAGGTCAGTTGTAACAGTCATGTGCTTTTTTGCCAAGCTATTTGACCTACGCAAATGATTTTGATATAAGCTTATAGACCAATGCTTAGATTTTCATCTTACTTAATTCGTTGTATGTAGCCATAATCGCAGTACTGGATGCCCAAAGAAAAATTATAAAACCGTACCCAGTTTATCTTACCTAAAGCCAAATAGATTTATACAACTATATTTACCGTCAATTATTTTCTTAGATATTAAATATTTTAATGAATTTTGAAAAATACAACTACTTACTCTATTATTCATTAGTTTTCCACCCACGGCTTCGCCCACGTGGAAATAGAATTTGTTCCTTTATCTTTTATATGGAAAGACATATATCAAGTACTATCAATCCCAATCTCGTTCTCGCTTTGAATCCTAGTTCCGATATTGTTTTGATTTTGATCCCGGTCACACTCTTGATTCAAATCCCGATTTGGCCCTTTGTTTTGACTCAGTCTCGTTCTCAATTTCAATTCCGGTCCTGGTTCTTAATTCTGATCCTCGTCTTGTTTTCAATTCCGATACCATTTACGGTCCAATTTGTACAAAGCCAGGACAAATACTAGTATCGAAGTAAAATATAGGCTACCTTACTCTGAGATAGCGTAGTTTTCTGTGTAAAAGAATTTTTAACTGTATACAACCATACTACACCCCCTCTAAGAATACTTTTTTTCTGAGATTTGATTTATATAAAAAAGTCTGTATTATAATAGCCAAAACTGCATTCAAATCCATTCAGTAAGTTCAGAGCTGCGCGTGAACAGACAGACAAAAAATGTAATAATCTTTGTTTTCTTCTATATTATCTCCCTCATATTGTCCCCTCTCCATTTTTGTTCATACCTTCAATGTACAGAAACATTGGGTTATACTATTTTGTTATATGTATAGATTCTACTCTCTTCTTTCACCATACCCAATTCACATTTATACATCACCTAAAAAAATGTTTAATAAAATAAGATTATTTATTATCTTATTATTGTAAGTTGATCATTAATGACATTCACTCTATTAAATATCAATAAATAAATAAAAATCAAATCATAGTTTACGTTTATAGAATTTTTATTATTTTAAACAATTTTCCTTCTCGGGGTGACACCACGATGTCCACACTGTGTGCCATCCATGTTAACTAGGCCACTTTAATAAAGCTAGAATTATAATAAGCACAGCCTAGGTTATTTGTTACCCGTCTGCTCTACACAAAAGAGGGTAATGTGTTTATTAGCCTATATATATATGTATATATATGTACATATATGTATGTCTGTTTGTTCCTTTGTGGCGCTCTAGAGACTAAACGCACACACCGATTTTGATGATTCTTACATCAATCGATTTTTCTAAATTCTGAAGACATAGCAATAACCAAAATTCTGTATGGCGACAACCATGTTATACTATGAAAATAAAAATGAAAATCGACGCTCAGTATCTGTACCGATGTAGGTATAGGTATTCCGCTTCAATTTCCACAATAGTCATAATTTCTAGGATTTTTTTGTTTACTCAAATGTTCAAGTTTGAAGACCATCAAAAATGCCAACTTTTATTTTTTTCATTCTTAGTTTTTTATTCATTTAGTATATAGGCATATTTGAAACGTTTTGTTTCTAACGATTTACCCATTTCTGTAATGCTCATCTCAAAGGCAAATAAAATAAGAATATTTTAGATGAGCATTAAGCGTGCTTAACCATCCAAGATGAATTGGAATATTGGAGTATTATTATTATTATCTACAATAACAGGAAAAGTAAAATCAATCTAATATGATTATTTATTCATAAATTTTACTCTCTCAAACACTAAAATTCAGGCAAAAATATTGGGCCAACACATTTTTTTTCTTTTCTTATGTAATAAATGATACGAGTTATTAAAAAAAAATACAAATATTCATAAAGAAATTACAAACAAAAAATAAACAAGTTCTTGTTCTGACAATTCAATATTGCCAACTAATAACATGTATTTTTTTTCCACTAATGGTAAATGTTAAGCAAATCCAAGAACATTATTACTCGGAAAGCGTTTTTCTAAAATCTAATCATAACGTATTTATTACAAAACTATGTGCTCTAAAGAAGTCTTAATGCTTAAATTATGTTTTTAAATAAGACATTTACATTATCATCTTTTGTCTGAATAAACTCATAAATAATATTAAGGTCGGTTTACATAAACAATCAATTGTTAAAAATTAATAATCATCTTTGTACTAGACGTGGCCAAGCTCAGTCGTAGGTATGTTCTGTATTATATCGTTATAAAAATATAAAACTATATTATTGAGAAATACGCTCATAAAAATATCAGAATAACCTCCTACCAAATAAATAAATGCTTCCTTTTCTTCACACTCGATTGTAGTAGAATGTAACCTCGTTAACCGGAAACTATGCATTCAATTTAATGTAGGTAGGTTCTTGAATTTAAATTTAACTGGAAAGACGCTAGGGGAACGATGTACCTATGTAATTCTCACAAAATTGGCATTGAATTCATGAGTTCTTTGATAAGATAAGTGAACTTAGCGTGAAAAGTTATCAGGTAGAATAGATAAAACAATTTTTTCGTAATAATCTCCTTGAATACACGTAACTGTTGAAATGTGACAGTTCTTTAATATCACGGTCGAATAACAACTATTTTAAATACAATAGAGGTAAAATTTACTATATCTACCATCTAACAAACCTTGCTATTCTTACTACTAAACCTATATACCATTTATATCTTTCGTGTTATTACCTAGCTTTAGATGTTCTATCAAATTGTGTTAAATATGGGTATATGTACCTATCCAGCTAAATATATTTTTCGTTTTATTCTAGATGGTACTTCGATGGGGAATAGTTACTGCTGGAAAAATCAGTCACGATTTTGTAAATGCTTTTAATTCTAATCCTGAGAGGCAAGAACAGTTGTTATTGCTGCAGTAGCCGCAAGAAATCCTGATAACGCTAAGAATTTGCCAAAACACATAACATAAACATGTCTTTAATACTTATGAGGAAATGGCTAAAAGTCAAGATATAGGTAGGTTTGTGCTTGGTTGTAATAGATTAATATAAAGTGACTCAAAGTGATTTCTTTTCAAATTCAGAAGATTCGATCCCATTAATATCCATCAAGTCCTTTTCTCGGTTTTCTTTACAAAACATGCAAATAACTATTTTATATGTCCTAAATTTATTCCACTCTTAAAATCCTAATTAATACGTGTTTTATGTATTTCTCTTTTTATATCTGACTTCAGTACATGTTATTTTTAAACATTTCAGTGTAGGATTGCCAGACGTCTGGAAAAAGCAGGACATAGTTAGGCTTTTTGATTACAGATCCAGCCAAAATAAACGATGCCAGGCTTTTCCGACTTTTTACATTTCGCTCGATAGCAAAATGTAAAAAGTCGGAAAATAATTCTGAGACACAAAATCTTCAATCTGTCCGGCCTTTTTAGCAAAATGTCCGGCCAGTTTGGCTGGTCTGTACGGCTATTAGGTTTGACGACCTGGCAACTCTATTTTAGTGTATGGTTGTTATTGTCCTATATCCTCTTTTTTAATCTCTGGTACTAGAAATTTTCTAAATTATAAAAATCTACCTACTTAAACTTTTCTATTGGGTGATATGGTAATTCTCGTAAATTCATAATCAGATGCTTGTTTGTAACATGCAGCATACAACCCACCGCTGACTCTGAAATCTGTTCTTCCATTACAAATTCCTATCCAATCATTGCATTGCATGAACAGTTGTCAAACGAGGTGGCTGGAAACGCATCTGTCGGTAGTTTCTTTACACCTGGCACTCTGATACATGTGACTGTCTGACTTCTCCTGAGGATATGCTCATTTGGGGTGAAACTAATAATTACATTCGAACTATTAAGAACTTAGATAAACACAATATTAAGACTCGATTAGATGTCTGATATCTGTCAATCCTCTCAAATCAACATTCAATTCGTTGGATATTTCAATTATATTGCAAGAAGAAACAGAGCACTATTGTGTGTTTGACATTGTTTAAATTATTATATTCTAGTAAATATATTATTGAGAATTTATTACGCTATAAAAGAAATATGTCATTTTTCTTGCAATGTTTTGTTGCAATGTTTTACCATTACGACTGCGTTAGTATATCGAAAATAATAGATAATTCGTTTAGTATCTCTGCTATAGAAGGTAGATGTATGCATTATACATATATCCCTTCCTCTACAATAGGGATATTTAAATATGTACATACACAATTGTATATATACATTAAGTATATGCACTTCATGGTTCGTAAGCGCAATTATAATAATTTTTTATCCTACTTATTCTGAATATAAAATAAAATAAAACGATATGTCGTAAAGAAGTTTCACTTCATACGTGTGTAGACAAATACACGCAGTTTCTATTACACAATTTTTTTTATACTATACTTAAATCTTAATAAAATTTTATTATACAAAACCAGTTATTTATTAAGAATGTTACTATCCTGTATCAAAAGGGTGTACACGCCCCTGCAGGCCAGCGCCCCTGACTACAATTCTTTAATGGATGGGGAGAATCCTGAATTCTTGATTGATGATTAAAATAAAAAAAAAAATAACTTGCTGACATACACATTGACTCTTTTCCAAAAGAAAAAAAAATCTTGTCATCTAGATGTCAAACATAATAGTCTAAGATCCGGCATTAGAAAATTTTACCCACATCTGTTAATTGAATCAAATAATATTTTCAAGGCAGATAATGATATTTTAAATTTATGAAAACAATGTTTGCCACCGTATTCCTGCTGCTATTAACATTGATTACTTTTTTTTTAAGTAGGCTGCAAATAATTGCACGGCAACTGCCAATTATAAATATATTTAGAATTTTGTAAACTTTACATACGTGTTAATATTTTTTAATTATCAAATGTGGGAAACAAGTTCGGTTTATTTATCCGCTTTCACCTGGCTACAGGCACCTGCAGCAGTCATGAATCGCTGCCTATTGTAACAAGGTGTAAAATATCACATTCGATAGTATTGTACTTGAGATTTGCAATTAACATAAGGAGCAAAAAATTTATTAATTAATGTTAATAGCAGCAGAACTACGGTGGAAGAAATTTGTAATAATTTTATCTACCTTTAAAACATTATTTGATTCAATTAGCAAATGAGGGTACATTTTTCTAATGCCAGATCTTATCTTAGACTTTAAGAGGGTTTAGTGTCATCTTAAGCTTTTACTATTTCATAAAAGATATTGACTTCTAGACAACTTTTATGGATTTCATTAAAACTTTTATTCAAATTTGGATCATTTCATTAAATACGCATTTAAAATTATGCTAATGAATGTATCTAGAAAAGATTAAATCTTTAATACGTAATTAATAAAATCTTTGGTGCATTGATTGTAGGTTGATCAGATGGCTGATATATCCTCAAGCAAATAGGCTCATTAAAATTATTTAATTTTATAAATGACAATTCACTGGTTTCTTAAAATACAAAATAATAGTTATATAATTATTATATAATAATTGTTACTACTATTTATATAAAAAATGTAGTAATAGTTATTTCAATATGAAAACAAAATAAAATTCTGAAATTTAATATTTAACGATATTTAACTATAGACAGTAGTTTTATCAGTTTTGCGGCATTTATTCGTTTAACTCTTGCAATATTCATTATTCATATTATCAATTGTGCTCTGGCAATGTTATCCAATTATCGTTCTGCTGGTCTTTTACAGTTCAACTTTGATAAAGTTAATAATTACGCAACAACAGTTATGAAATAGATAACATATTATTTCATAATTCATATTCACGTATTGATGTGATAAACTTTAACTGCCTCTCATTCAACTTCGAATGTGATGACAATATTAAATCAAAATATCAATAAATTGGATTTATCTAACTAGTTTTTAATTTTGATAAATTATTTATTTAATTACGATAGCAGCTCTAATTATTTTACTACCAAATATTTTAAAGTAACTTTCTCGCGTGAGCTCAAATCTAATCCCTTCATTCTTTGTATCGAGCAATGTTTTTATTTATGCTAATCACAGTCTCGATCTTGGTCCTGGTTTCTATTTGAATTTTAGTTTTACATTGTCGGTGTCAAATCCGGTCTGGTTCTAAATTATAATCTCGATTTTACTCCAAAATCTAATGTCTGCCCTGTCAGTTTTGGATTTCTATTGTGATTCTGGTCTCGTTTCTGATTCGCATCTCGCCCTCGATTTTGGTCCCAATCGCATTTTCAATTCATTTTATGGAATATAGCATTATATATATATATATATAAAATGCAGACGTTGTTCTGCACTTTGTTGAAGATGGCTTACCCATATAGTTAACGCCACAGCTGCGCCAGCATGTACGTAGAACAATTTTTTCTTCTTTTGTATCGATCAACGTCAATTTCAGTCCCGGTCTCGTTTTCGAATGAGATCCCAGTAACACTTTTAATTCTGATTCCGTCCCACACTCGTTTTCGACCGTAGTTCCGTTCTCGCTTTCGATTCTGATTCTGGTCCCGTTCTCGATTGTGATCTGTGTCCCGCTTTTAATTTCTATTCCGCTACGAATCACAGTTCCGATTTGAACGAAGTTAGAGTTAGTATCATTATAAAATATAAGTAATATTACTCGAGGATAGTATAGCTTTCTATGAGTAAATGAAGTTTAAATTCAATGTAGTAGTCCGGTTCAAAATACAAATGTATGCTTGAAGTCGGGGACAAACCTAGTAGGTATAATGTACGAAACACATAACAGTCATTCTTTAAATTCTAAACCCGTCTCTACATTAATTTTAAACCCCAGTCCCGTACTCAATTTCGGTCCCAGTCCTTTTCGATTCTGATTCTGGTCTCTTTCTCAACTTTGGTCCTATCCAACTTTCCAATTCCAATTCCGCTACCAGTCCCAGTTCCGATTTGCTCAAAGCCACCAGGGCTAAATATTAATATCAAAATAAAATATAGCTATAGTTCTCGGGCATAGAGTGACTTTCTACGAGTTAAAGAATTATTAAAATCGCCTTAGGAATATAAATTCATGGACGAATCCAGGGTAAATGTTAGCAACCTAATAATAATAACATAAACTCATGCTAATTTACCAGAAGGGTAGACATAGACTATAATATCTAATTTACTCAAAATAGTGCAAATATCTATTATTGAAAGAGTTTTTAGAATAGGTTCATTATTTCGGTTTATTAGAATAAATACGCGGATGAAACCAGGAACAAATGATATTTTTGTTAGAAATCTTCTTCGGCATACGTGCAACATAACACTTAAGTTTCACCGTAATCAGTTCAGGTGAAACACACCGATAAAATGGATTAGGCACCTATAGGGGACAAGCATACATTGATTTATTTATATAGATAGCTGTCGCCTGCTCCTCTCTGGCTCCTCCCTTGTTAACATAGAATAATTTCCTACATCTTTTGAGCCGACTTATATCACTATGATCCATACATCCATCATTATTCCGATGCCACTTCTTCTAATCCCTCGATCTTAACCCGATTAACTTCCCATTGAAACTCCCATTGATCAGTTCAGCCGTTCCGAAGATACCTCGTACAAACAGACAGAAAGACACAAACAAAGTGTTATTTTCTTTTATTCAAACCTTATCCTGATAATAACGAACACAACAAAACAAAATTATTCAATTTGGTGCAATCGTTAAGGCATGCGATGTACATACATTTTGCTGTTCCATTTTTATTTATATAGATATATGTGTACAGCTTAAAAATATAAAACAAATTTGGATACAACATTAAAAGAACCCCATACAAACTTACCTCTTTCACCCTTTTATTTTAGAATTTGGAATTTCCAAACAACTGAAATACTTATCTTCTTTATTTGTAACACCTCAAATCTGATTTTCGCAAAATTAACTTAAAAAGTAACCATATTTATATATAAATTCTTAAACCACATTTCATTCCTTTTAAGAATGAATTTTGGAATACCCTGAAATACATTTTTATTATTAGAAAATAATTTCAAAGTGATAGTACTCCTATATAAACTATCACCCTCCTTTTCACCTTCTTAGAGACGTGATGTCCATTTTAATAAAAGTTAAAAGTCACACCAAGTTCTTACGTAAACAAGTTTTTATCGCCGCACTTATCTTCTGCGGGTTATATTCTTCTACGCCCATGACGTTTAGAGTGGTCTAGATCTCAACCCTTGGTGCTGGTTCAATGCGAGGTGGAGACTAATGACTATCGTCATCACGAATACGCGGGTAAATTTCCATGCCGACGGTTTTACATATTCCTAGAGAAATATGTCAAATGTTCGATTTAAGTAATCGATTTCAGTTCAAAATCGATTCGTTCATTCACGTTCGAACCAAGTCCGTTGGCTTGTCGCCGCCACCGCGTTAATAGTAATATTTTCATAGACAGTACACAGAAGATTATATCAATGTGTAAATTTTAAATGCCTCAATATTGCTATGTTACTCATTTGAAACCCGGTATTATCGGTAACGCATATGACTATTCCAAGTCAATTTTCTTTACTTCTTTGTTGATTTCGTATTCTTGTTTTCTATAATTATATATATATATATATATATATATATATATCTTATTTATTTATTATTCAGCTTCAGTATGCTTATGGTAGCAAAACTTGAAACTTGTTGCATTGAAATATATGCATCATTTACTATACATTCGACCTAGATTTCGTCTGCATATTTGTATCCTTGAACCGAATTATTGCACTGATTCTAAAAATTCTTTTACTCATAGAAAGCTCCATAAAGTATAAATATTTTATATTGATACTCTATAAACTTCCCCGACTTTGTTCAAATCGAATAACATGACCGGTAGCGTTATCGAAATTGAGCGGTATATATAGCAAAATCGAGAACTGGGACCGAAATTGAGGGAGGGAGTGAGATCTAAATTGAATTTGGAACCTGGATTAGAATAAATACCGTGACCAGAATCGCAATTAGGAACAGTCCTGGGGACGGAATTGAAAGAGGGAACCAGATTGGGATTAACAGCAAGATCGATTATTTTAAAAAAGTAATCCATAGTATGTTCACACGGGAAGATTGCCAGCAAAATGTAAAGCTCTTGTGTATGAATATGCGAGACACACACACAAAAACGCGCACGCAATCTTACACGTACGAACACACGTACGAGCATACGCAAACACACTCACGTACACCTAATATGTTGCCTGCAAACATCTATAACGTTTATAAAAATACTTCAAATTTAAAAAAACTTCAAAATTCACTTGATTCTACAAGGCATTATTAAAATAATATGTTTTAAAAAAAATAGGACACATAATGAATATAATATATTTTGTTATTTTGATGTTAATACGAAAAGGATTAACAATTGTATAATTATTTTTAGATCTCGCATATATCAGTGCTTTAAATCCTCAACATTATGAACTGGTCAGACTGTTCCTCAACAATGGAAAGCATGTTTTGTGTGAAAAACCATTGTGCCTTAATAGGAAACAAGTTACGAGTTTGACTAACTTGGCAAAAAGCAAAAAACTCTTCTTAATGGAAGCTGTGTGGTCGCGGTGCACACCGGGCTATGCCGCTTTGGAGAAGGAAATCAAGTCTGGAAAGTTAGGTGATATCCTTTTCGTAGAAGCTACCCTTGGTGTTTCTATTGCTTCGGTAGACAGACTGAGGTAGGTAATATGTTTATCTAAGTAAAACAGGAGTATCTAAGACTTAAATTTTGAGTAAATATGGATAATAAATACAACGTTCTTACAAAAATCTGTTGTTGTTACAGAAAAAAAGAGCTTGGGGGAAGCACACTCCTTGATATCGGTGTATATGTTTTACAATTTGCACAGTTTGTGTTCAAGGAGGAGCCAATAAAGGTACAATAATTATAGTCTTGTACAGCTCTTCTTATTTCTAAATCCTTAGTAAACCGTATACCGACCTATTTTTTTATAACTTACATTATTTGTCATCACCTGGAACCAAACCGCTGTCATGACACTTCGCGATTGCGATTCCGCCACCACTGTTATTCAGATCACAGTCCCATTTAGTAGAAGTGGAATACCAAGCAAAGTGGAAACGGTCACAGTTACTGTAGACTACGTTTGAACTTATAATTTTTGCATTGAGCATAAATTTTCAATTATATGCTCAATGTTCGTAGTTTTTGTGAAAAATCCCAATTCACATAAATCACTTCTAATACAGATGGAAGTCAAAGTTGGGTGCGGCAAAGAAAAATAAAAGTAGAATCAATGCAGTGGAAATGGGAACTTTAGAAAGAATGAATGTAGATTAACTAACCAAAGTATAGACTAAATGTGTCTGATAGAAGGGGTCGACGAATGTTGCCCAAGAAAATCCTGTGTAGAACAAATCGGTGGCATATTAAAAAGGGTCAGATTTTAAACATCAAAACCAACGAACTTGCACTAAAAGTTTGATGAATATCAGTGAAACAAAGATATATGCAAAACTCGTACCATGGAAATCTGAAGTATCTGCCTACTCTTGTGGAAAATATCCGTTAGTTTATAATAAAAAATGAATACTTATAAAAAATGATTTGAGTGTGTGCTTATGACTGCGGCAGAAGTGAAAACTTCATTGGCAATCGCAATCAATTTATATATATTAGCACGATAAACCGCTAACTACACACACTAACCTCATAATGTGAACTAAATAATTGTTAAAATAATTATTATTATGTACCAATAATAACTACTAAATTAATAAAGACAATTATCACGTATGAATTGAATATACTAAACACAGAGCATTACAGCGAAGAGCATCTGACTATAGCTTTCTCGCTCGGGTACACTCGGTCCCGGGTTTACTAGATCGAGCTTTTCACCTCAGAGCGTGACGGATCAGCCTAACTTACTACCTAGAAAAATCTGTGTGCGGTGCGCCAAAGAAGTTTTCGCTTCAAAAATACAAACAACATTTATATAGGTTTCTTTTCAGAATCAGATTATCTTCACCTATATAGAAAATGCGAACCGCAACCAAATCCGATGAATAACTTCCAATGTTAATACGATGATACAGGAGATGAACGCCAGAAAGTTCATTTTAATAATAAACGATTCTTGTATACATGTCCAAAGCAATATTATTGTCGTCAGGTGGTTTCATCGGGAGAACTGAACGAGGACGGGGTGGACGTGGCAGTGTCCATGATACTCGAGTACAGCGGCGGCCGGCGGGCGGTGCTCACGGCCAACAGCAGGCTGGAGCTGGACAACAGGGCTGTCGTCTACGGCACCAGAGGGCGCGTCACGGTATAGAATACACGACACAACACGAAATTTAGGAACTCCTTGTTCAAAACATTGGAACTTGATAAAGTTTTTGGGCACAACCTAAAAATAAGCTTCGAAAGAAAATCACATATTTATTTGATTTTATGATTTCAAATTATATATGACCGATAACATTGTCAATGGTCCAGTATAAAGACAGTACCAAAAATAGCGAGTCAATTGATGAGGTTAAATTAACTCAACAAACTAGCGCCTTTACTTGATAGGTAGATATCATTATATCTGTTTTTTCGATATTTAATGAACAATTACAAAATATTTCAATGGTTATTTATCATTAATAACGAAACTTAAGGGTTTTTGGCAAATACACAATGACAACTATCAAGTTGCGTATTGTTAAATAGGTCTTTTAGTCATGAACCGTTTCACATTTTAAAGACCTATTTCGGCTTCTCAGGGGCTGTGTATCTTCACTTTGGCAAATTTAATTTTACATCTCTAATTCATTATTCGTCCGTTATATGACTAATTATTCAGCATTTTACATTCTCTAAATGTTCCTTTTATTTTCTTGCGGTATGTTAAAGAAAGACAATCTCAATAATTTTATTGACCGTGTTTCAGATAAAGGATCCGTTTTACGCTCCACTTGAATTAATAAATTCTGAAGGAAAACCGAGCGATTTTCTGTATATAATCAACCTACCTTATAATTTTACGTACAGTGCCGCCTAGTCTATGAAGCAATCGAAGTTACAAGATGCATAAACAGCGGTTAGTATTCTTTGAAAATATATCTATGATTTTTATTGTTAATTTTAGCAGTGCAACTTTCATCTTGATATCTTCTGCAACTATTGAAATATCTGTGTAAAATATGATAATTTGATAGATGCATGTATGAAATAGAAATACCATCAAGAATATGCTGAAATTCTAAAATAAATACAGTAAGTTCCACGCAGCAAAAAAGAAAGAGAATTTCTATAATTTTTAATGCCACATAAAAGAAAAAAAAGGTCAATAGCGAGTTCGTTTTTATACATATATTTTATTTAAATGACAGTATTTTATGCTTACCATCTTTGTTAGTTTTAAAACGCTTAAGTTCATAACAAATTATTTGATATCTTTGACGCAACTGGATTTTTTCATGTTCATGCAATTCTACAATCGTTTTCTACATATTCAAACATAATTATTTATTAGTTAACAGCATTTAATGAACTTAATGTAACTAACTCACAGCATCATGTATTTTTCGTGCTACAAAGAGATTTTGTAAAAGGAAGGAAAAAGAATATTGTACCTACATAATAACTTATAGTAATTAATTTAGATTCAATAAATTCGTACGGAATGCGTTTTCCCGATTACTTCTAATATAGTATATAGCGTTATTTTGTTTGATTTTATTCTGTTATTAATAAGAGTTTTTACATTACTCTTTTCTAATAATAGTGATGTTCTTTTGTGAAGCTTCTCGTGCTGAACACATTCAAATTTTTTACATCTCCAATTTTCAAATTAGACAGGCGTGTTCATAAAGACCTTAACAGAGAATAAAATCTGCCATGATGAGGGAAGGTATTAAAAACAATTATACAAGACATGAAAATATTTTTGTATGTAGGTAGCCATTGATTAATTCACCGACACTTCATTCCAGAACGTCAATTTTATAGCTCTGGCTTATTTCCGTTTACCATCTAATTTTAATTCCCTTTAAATACTTTCCCCAAAACAAAACGTTTGGATTTAGATTAGACTAGTAAATTTTGTTTTATTATCTAATTGTATAAATTTTTGAGTAAAACTATTATCTTCACGTTTATTCTAGGTCTCCTCGAATGTCCCCGTGTGACCCATAACGACAGCTTGATCCTGGCGAAGCTCGAAGATACCATCAGGCAGCAACTCGGTGTTCATTACGATGTCGATGATCTTGAATATCCTTAAACGAAATATATTTTTGTCATCGAAACTGCAAACGATTTAATCGAAATTTCAACTGAGCAAAATAAAATAGTCCAAGAATATAAACCATATAAACTACAATTGCAATAAATAATGGTGCCTTGCCTGTCATCCTCAATGCTCTGAATTTATGTTATAACTCACTGTCTCGTTTTATGTGCTGAAGTCTATAACTTTATACATTTATAGTTAAAACCAATTCTTAATAATAATGGTGTCATAACATTCATACAATGTTGGCATAGATGTTGTCTAATTCCCTAATTCTGGTATTTAATTCTAACAACAACAAATAATATATACTTTCAGTAGTAGACTCAATAGTCTTTATTTTAGCATATAGTTTTAATTTTTTTACCGTTGTTATTTTTAATTTATTCAATAATACAGTAAAAGGAATGGATAAATTAATTATTTTCTTATTTTAATAATGTAGTGTACTATGTATACTACAGAGCTTATTAATACTTATTTCCTATTAGTGTATTTACTGCCTTATGCAACTCTTTAATATTTTTTTGTGTTCCCTTAATTTTTCCCAGAATTTTAGTGTTTGAGAAAGTAAAATTCATTAATAAAACTTAATAATATAATGGCTTTAGCTTGGCTCTAGTATTGTTATTATGTAGTTAATATTAGGGTTAAATATTCTACTTCATGTTAGAATTGAGCGTTACATATAACGCGCATTAACTTTGTACATTTAAAATATCCTTGCTTTATTTGCCTTTGCGAAAGTCGAGCAAAGGAAAAACATAGAAAAAATATATAGATGATGAGAAAACCATTACCTAAACCTGCGCGGCAGTAATGTTCGCCGCCCGCGCCGGCTCGTAAGCTCTGTTATGAAAAATTTCAATAAAACCATTCCTCTTGTTTGTCGTTTTAAAGAGATGCGACTTAGTGCCAGAAACGTCAATAAGGACTGCGAGAAGTGTCCTTATTGACGTTTATCGATCATAAGCGTCGATGGTGAGGTAGTCACTAGGTCAAAAAACATTTTATTTTTGTTACATTTTTCGTTATTATAGTAGAATTTACCATTATAAATACTACCCATCCTACTACTACCTACCAAAATATATAAAATGAGTAGATGCTTCCTATCTACTCATTTTATTCCCGTATAGATTTATATATAATTATTTACGCGTTCCCCGCTCACTTCGCTAGGTGTAAATTAAATTTAGACATTTGAAATTATTGTTCTTTTATGATACAAAATGTCTGCGGTTTCTGCATGCGTGTACGTAAAATAAATTCCCGTCAATTCTGATCTCGATTACAGTGTAATAATTGATGTCGATTGGCTTTACTACCAGCCGTCAACGTATGTAAAACATCCATACAGACATATTTTTACATTTTTCATACTATAAATAGCATAACAATCTACAAACGAATCCACGTCAAATGGTCAAAGTCCCAATTACTATCCGTCCGGCCGTCGGCGTATGACGCCCATACAAATATAATTTTTTTGTAATATAAATGGCCTATAACCATCTATAGACGATTAACAAAAATATGACACATTGATTTATATAAAAACCAACGCAATGGAGTTCTTACATGTATACATTTAGATCTTTTAGAATTTTTACGCTCATAGTCTACATTCTAGTTCTGTTGTCGTTGTCAACAGCGGTTCCATTGTCTCTTCCTCTTTTGTTCTTGTTCTTAATTGCTTTCTATTTTGTTCCGTTTCCGTTTTTGATTTTTATCCCTACATCGCTCTAATTTCTAATCCTGGACTCGTTTTCGATTTCACTCCATTCTTGGTTTCAATGCCGATCCTGATTCTGCTTTCGATCGCCATCATCTGTTCAGCCATCCGACTAGCCGGCCATCCGCCCATTTTCCTATCCACCTATCCGAATATTCACCTCTTTACCCATCCAGACTGTCAGTAATCTTTCCTCACCAGAGAACTCTTTAAAGACATAGTTAATAATATTTTATTTTCAAAAGTTTGTCTGCTTTAGATACTTATTCACTGTATTCAGCATCAAATCAAGGTCATAATTATGGTTTGTTATTAAAACTAAGCACGTATGCAAATGCATGCAATAGTTTTACACAAATTTTCAAATAGATGCTATTGATTATTTAAAAGTTCCCTGGATGAGTAAAGCCGACACTAAAATATTGATCATAATTAATATAACATATAAACAAATTTTAATACGATGTTGTGCGGTGAAAAATTTCTCTGGTTATCAGACTGTTATGACTTCAGCATCAGGTCATGATTAAAATTTTGTTTTAATAAGCAAACTGAACTTTGTATGAATTTTGTAGTTTATGTTGCTAACCGAAATACCTGATTTTCAAAACAATGTCGTAAAGAGTTGAAGGGTTCCTAAAGAAATAACCCTAACGCCTGAAGCATCAGTTCATAATTAAAATTATGTTTTGTTTTCAATTAAGTTTCATATTGCATCAGTGCACAGTCATCAGATATATATTTATCGCTCTTTTAACCTAATCCGATAACGCTGACTACTTCAAGATTGTGTTGCAAGATTAAATAGGTGCAATAAGATAAAAACAAGATAAGGGCTTGTTATAAAATGTTCGTAGTTGACGCAACCAATTATTGTTGTAACACATACAATATAACGAATGAAATTCTACCGCTATGAAATTAGTCACGAAGGCGTCGCAATTGAGTAAAATAGAACGCGGGAAGAAGAAGGAAGGGTGTATTTATTTTGTGGATGGGTTGGCGAGAGTTATACTTTGCATTACATCATTCAAAGGCAATTCAGAGTGGCAGAATTTCGTACGTTGTACCTTACACAGTAGAGAACCAACATTAACTACCAAGGTCTTTGTCATTCGCTTTACCTTAGACCAAGCAGAAATTTATAATTTTCTATTAGTTGATTTGAGTGTGGTCCACCTTTTTCAGAGATAAAAATGTATAAAAAGCTTTAATCTATATACATAGCAATACAAAATGAGTTTAACAAATTTGCCGATTGTATCAACATACCAATTTCGGTTTTCGATCAATATTTGCTATATCTGAGCCATATTTAAGATAACTGTCTAAATAAAGAATACATTTTTCTATATTTTTAGTTCATAATAAATCATTTCACTCATAAAATAAAGCAAGTTGTAGCTGGCTCATATAACGTAATTATGAACTTCAAAATAAAATATAATATAATTTTTGAAAACCGGTTTTTTCGGATTGCTGGACGTGGTTGAGCAAACGAAAAAAGCAGTTGATATAATAATATAAACTCACACCTATTTCCCAAATGGGTAGCCAGAGACTATAAATTTCCACGTGGTACGATGATATTAATCTTCAAAAATAGTTATGTGGGGCCCAAGATGTCTCTGCAATTCTTTAGCAAACTGTTATCTTCTTTTTCGAAAAACAGTACCACTCTGATCCACGCTACATTCGTTGTATCTTCGAAAACGACGGAATCAAATAACTTGTGGAGAACTGTTACTAACGGTTTTCATCCGCCATCAGAAGTTCAGTCATAGTTCCGTCCTCATCCGGTATCTTCATGTATTTGAGTTTTTGAAGATCGTCCTAATCTCATGCTAAGTAATAAGACATTCTCAAATTAGTAATGTTGGTCAGTTCATTCGAAAACTCTATTTCAACCTAATAAAGGTTCGATGACAAAGTCAGTGCTTCTCGTCAGTGGCTAACTCCGGCGTGCAAACCATTACGCAACTCAAAACTTGCACTTTACACACAATCAGCACTCAACACTGTAATAAGAACTATTACCAAGGAAAAAATATGAATATGTGGGTCCAGATTGTCGTTCGGAAGAATAAAAATATCTATGGTAAACTGGTTAAAAAAATGGACTTTTTGAAGTCTCTGCAATCTCATTTTAATTTACTTATTCTGTTTCTTAAAATTTATCACCAATACATAAGAAGCTTACTAAGACTATATACATTTAATCCTAATTGTATACCGGGTGTAAGGGACAGCCTTCCGCAAACTGATAGAGTGAACTCAGTATATCATACTAAGATGATCCGCACATGGAATTATTTCAGGAAAGTTAAAGGAATCCAAGAAAACTGACTTGTTTTATCACCTCCCTGCAATGTATCACTACCATTTTTAAATCACGCGGGTGCGCAGCGTTGCAGCACGAACAGAAAGAGTTTAAAGGAACCGACGCGCGACTGACGTGCCGCCCTCTGCCCGCCTGCGCCGCGCCGCGTGACGGCGTGAACTCGGTAAACTCAGCTGGGCAGATGGTACAACAGCTGATTCCGTGCGTTGTTCGTTAAAATTTAAGATCCATTGCTGCTTTTTATTTTACCTGTTTATTTACAAAATGGAATGCTGCGTAAAAAATGTGATTTTACATAGAAATAAAGTAGTTTTAACTAAAAGAAAAATTCCTGAAAAATTTCCAGTGGATTTTGATTCAAAATAAGGGTCTGAATGCACCCTATCAGTTTGCATGGCTGTTCCTTACACCTGGTATATCTCTGTATAATGACAACGATATAGTAATTATGACAGAATCTCGGCTCATTAACTTTGCGTGTGATTGTAAACTTTTGACGACTGTTATGATATTTAAAGAAAAGATTGATTAACCATGTCCTAGCACCAAACTAAAATAAGTACCTTAATTACGGTTCACAAAAGTACCAGGTCTACAGGAATATTAAACGAGAGTCATCATGTAATAAACTATGGGTACTGCTAAGAAAATACTAATGAGAATAACTCACCGAGCTAAGGGATTCGATTTGATGGAATACATTATTAGTACACGATCAGGATCATATATATGTACAGATATATAAAAATCGATGTATGTATGTTTCCTATGGACTCAAAAGGCTAAAATTATTAATAAACCCTTGAATTGGCCCAGTGGGCGATTCTGTGAAGTTCGGCAGCGATCGGATCAATAGATCTTTTATATTCTTAAAATTTCCTGTCATATTTACCGCTATCTTGGACATAGCAACGTACTGTACCTGTGCGACGAAGTTTTAGCAGATATCTTTAACTGCTAAACTTCGTCCGGCATCCACCAGAAGTCATCTGATTATAGGTAATTAATGGTACCTATGAAAAGCCGGGACGAGTAGTTAGTAATAATACTTAGCGAAAGGAACTGTGTCCACGACATTTCTTTATATATAAAACATATAATTAATTTTGTTCTACGGGCCACATAATGATACAAAAAAATAAGTAAAATAACTTTGGAAAATAAAACAAGTGTTTATTCATTATAATATTGACGTGTGATACTTAACTCCTTAAACTTTTCTAAGCTTCTATAAAAAATAATTCGCATTTTAAAACGCAGCGTGGAATTTTATCATATTGTACGGCTCCTAAAAGCGAAGCGTTTGAAAATGCTTTACGATTAAGGAATTTTATTTTTGCCACTTGTCAGCAACTTTTTTATCGCTGTACGCTTTTAGTACAAGAAAATGCGAAAATTTGTATAAGATTGCACTGATAATTTGATAAAAATTCATTCTGTCAACTTCAAAAATGTAATAGAAACAAAAAACAACAAAATAACTTAAAACCATTACCATCAATCTACATTGCAATTGTAAAAACATATATTTTACCCTTTTTATTATTAATATTAGAATTACAACAAGTACTTTCAAATGGCTATTTAATTCGGTGTCGATAACTTAAAATATTGAGAATTATTTTATTGACCAAAAGCGAACTCTCACTAATAATGGCACCTCTAGTAGTAAGTAAACATAACATAAAATTTAAGACAAGGTAGGCAATCAACAGCTAAATCCTATACACGGTTTAGCTCGCTAAGTATATATTATAATAAAAATTGGTATTAAATAACTTCATGTTTTACACCGCAGAAAATCATTTTAATGAATATTCTTCGTATAGTAGGAAGAAGGATGAAATAATAGTAACAATTTATTGATAAATCTTTACAACTATACATATACAAATATACTACAATAACTTGCAATACATTTGTTATGCACTCTACCCAGTGGCGGCGCTACACCATCATAGTTGACGTCGGCGAGACATCAGAGCATTCGGCGACCTCTCTCTTTTAACTCATCGTTGTTAGAGCGTTAACTTTTTGTTTGCGAGCCGCCCTTCAGGCGTTGTCGTCGGCGGTATTAAATAACGTCTGTTCCTACCAGATCGTTGATCTTGCACTGAATACCGAATTTTGTATAATAATCAACTAGATAAAAAATGGTGACATTTAAATTCTTTCACATTGAAAATGGCTGTGAGCTATGAATTTCTTTTCTTGTATAGTTTCCTAATAAATGTCTGTGTTTGCGATTATATAATCACAAATTTAAAAAAAGTTGAATCAAATTCTTTCAAACCATACAAAATGACCTTGAAAAAAATGTATCATTGTCCCGTATGTCGACATTCTCAATTATTTTCTCGAAAAAATCCAATCAAGTTTAAAATCACTTTACAAATTACACTTACGATTTGCTAAATATAAAACCAAAGTGTTGATGATATAGTATTTTGGTAAATTTGCTGTAAAGAGCTAATCTTTTCGTACTACCGTGAAAAAATTAATATCTTTATCGAATTTTCCTACTAATAATACTGAAAAATTTTAGTTTTTCTGATGCATTGACACTATTTACAAGAATTAACACAATACAGAAGAACACCAAACAGAAGTAAGGACAACATTTTCTTAATTTTAGCTTGGATTCTGTTTTACACTTAGAAGACTTGACTGCTGTGCCTTCATGTGTTTGAACTAATATTTTAAACATTGAAAAAATATTACGACTTCTGCCTACTTTTAAATTGTGTTTTGAATGTCCAATTTATATTGACTGTTGACACTTCTTTGGATGCGAGTTTTACCAAAAGTATGTATTTTAAGTAAGATTCTAGGTGTTTTCCTGATTGGTATTGTTTTTAACAACATTTGCCAAGTTATGTAAATCAACGTACCCGTGATTATTTCAAACAAATTTTGTAGTTGCGAATAAACCTGAAAATTATAAAAATCATTAAATGCATTTGCTCTTCTGTTTAATTGTAATAAGCATATATTTCGTCACATTTCACAGCTAGCTTAACATTTTCAATAATTGAAAATTACAAAATAAGAAAGTTAATGTTAAATTAATGAAATTGATTGTTGCAAGAAAACGTTAAACGATTGTTTCGTGGTGATTACTATACTGGCGTATATTATATGATATCTGAAATACGTTACGTACGTTATAAAACGTTATTTAAAACACAAAATATTATATTCAAAACAATTTTTGTTACCATATGCAGCGTCTAAAATTGAGTCGGTATGCTGATAGTTAGCCTGTATAAAAACATTTTTTAAATGTGTGTTACAGGTAAGAGATACATAAATATACCTAGCCGCGGTTTTTGCCTACTGGCGATAGAGGCGCCACTATTTATGACTGATCCCGGTGATGCTCAAGGATACCAATATGAAGATACTTATATTTATACTTGAGGGCGGTATTATTGAGTGTATGGTGTTGTTTCATTATCGCTTTATGTAAAATTTATTTTTGTGTATTGACTTGGATATTTGTGTAATCCTTAAATTTTTTTTAATAGGTGTAGGCCGTGCTTTTTTATCTTTATGAAGTAAACGTCACTGAAATCAGTCTTTTCGTTACCATCTGTTTCGAAGAGATTGTTATAGTTTCACTAATATATTTAAGATGACACTTTTAAATTTTATTTCATGATTCGTAATTCGAAGCGTTTTAGGAAATGCTATATGGTCTATTTTTTATGTCTTATGAAAATTAAATAGAAACATTATAAAGCGTGCGTTTTTGTGCAAATCTAATCAAAAAATAAATTAGCAACCTAAATTAGTACTTAAAATATTGAAGTTTGTGAACATTTACTTTTTTTTTTCATTTTCATCTTTAATTTTTATATTTATTATCATTTCCTCAATTTCATTTTTTAAAAATCCCGATAAAATTATTTTTAATTGTATTTACTGATATGTTAAAAAATACTTCTTATATACCATTAACTATCAAAAAGGAATCATACACTATGTAACAAAATATTAATATAATTTTTTATCGGCCCTTAGTTTAATTTGGTCTGTGAGTGTAAATAAAGAACCATATAATAATAAATATTTAGAAATAACTTTATTAGTCCAATCTCGATCAACCTTTTTGTTAATTTTAAAAACATTTCTTAATACCCATTATCCACTTGTTTTGTTTTCGTTCAATATTTAACAAACTTCTGAAAGAAAACTATAACATTTTAATATTCTTCAACATCTGTAAATAGTTTATGACAATGTAAGTTTAATATAGCAACTTAAATGAGGGTTACATACCATAGTTTGTTTTACTAATCGATTAGAATGAGAATGATGTATTAGAAAGTGCTAGAGCAAAGGTGAGATATATTGATCTTTCGTTACGGTTTCGTGACCATTTGACATAGAGTAGAATATATATAGTATTGTTGCACGTAAATATAATGTCAATATTGTCTGTGGCTTGGATGGGCCATGTTGTCGAATCATTTGTAGATTATTTTTCATCTAAATATTTACTGATTTCTGATTATTTATTGAGTAAGTATTTATGACCCTATTATATATTTTTCTTCAAATAACTCTGATATCTATAAGATTTCTGAAAATACTGTGTTGTATATTTTATTGTTCTGTTCTTTGTGTTTCGTTTTGAAGACATTGTATTTTTTCTTTATCGTTTTATTGGTGAATGTTATTCCATATGTTTCTAGGATTTTCATTGTATAGGTCAACAGTGCGTGAACAGCTGTTACTAGATTATATTGTATTCATTTATTCATAGTTTCGCTGTTAACTTTACATAATTATAGTCTAAATGTAGTGATTTAATTACAGTAATTCTATCACTTCCAGGAACATGGCATCAAACCAAATAAAAGTAAGTACAATAGGATTAGACTGAATGTATTATTACTATGAAATTAAAAAAATATGAAATATGTGTGTATTGTCAGGGCTACTACAGGCATAATAAGTGAAATACCAGAATGTCCCGTTTGCTTCGAACCTCTCACAGCTCCAATATACCAATGCAAGACTGGTCATAGTCTCTGCAATTCTTGCACAAGAGCTCTCCTACCACCTGTGTGCCCATTATGTCGTCAAGATATGACGCAGACAAGAAGCCTACTTCTAGAGGAATTGGTTTCAAAGGTACCAATTGTCAATTTTTTTTTGTATAATAAGAAATCAATAGGAGAATTGAATCCAAAGTTCCGTAACATATAACAGAATTTGTGAATTTGAAAAACAGCACCTTATAGTTATGAATTTAGAACAATTATAATTTCAATCAAACAATTAATTCTGTATTGTTTGTTTTGTTTATCTCTAATCCAGATTTGATACCAAGTTTTTGGAATCCTGAAGTTATAAGTGTGTAAAGAAATCATAGAATTTTTCAGTCATTTCTTTCAAAGAAAAAATGGCTTAGATTTTCAATATTTATTCCAAAAATAATATTGTTTATTCAACCATACATTTTTTTTACATTGATATGCAAGAAATATTAAAAATTGTTTTTGGATTGCAACATATATATGTTACAGGCTCAAGTGACTTGTCCCAACAAATCAGCAGGATGTATATACACTATGAGCAATAAGGATGTAGAAGAACATCTCAAAGAATGCATTTTTCGCAAACTTAACTGTCCTTGGGGTGTCACATTTGGCAAATGCTCCTGGACTGGTAAGTATATTAATTCCCATTATTTCATATTAATATTTATAAAATAAAGGTTTCGGTACAATTTTTTTCTTTCAAAGTATAATAAAAAAATTTGTTTGTCAAAATTTCTGGTAACTGGTTCTTGTATAAAGTATACAAATTATTACAAAACTTAATAATTTGATGTAATATAAAAAAAAATTATGAACTTGTAATTATACTATATTAAAAAAAACATTCTTACAAAAAAAAATAATATGATAAATAGATGAATTTAGAATTAAGCCTGCATGCTGAAGTTTCAGATAATAAAAGAAGTTAGTTTTTAAAACCAGGGTTGTGTAGAAGTAATTAAATCATGGCTCACCGTATCACAAAATTTCTAAAAAATTTATAAGTAGTAGTTTACATTTATGATGGGAGTACTTACTAAGAAATTATTTTTGGTAATTCAGCCCTGAGGTGAAAATTCACAATAAAAGTTTGTATAAGATTTTGTAATGTATTTAAGATTACATCTAACATCTTCACATTGTAGTTTTATACAAGTGTTTGATACACAAAAAAATATAAAAAATGTTTATGAAAAATAGTAATTGACATATTTCTCTTTACTAGAAATAAAATTAACAAAGTTTACATGTCAGTTGATTATGTCAAATCACATACTCATTTATGGGGTTCTGTTTTCATTAATTCAAAATATACCAGTAAATAAATAAAATTGTTATTAAACACTCACTTGGTAAATGTGGATATTATAACGTTTCCAATTATTCTCTATTTCTTGTCAGGCCATTTCTATTTATCTTACTTTGGTTGGTGATTGTAATTGTTTAAAATTTAATTTGTGAAGAACTACCCTTAAGTTCCTAGTTTGTTTTAAAGGAAAACTGTATTCTAAATTAATGGTACATTCATAATACAATTATGAAATGTATATAACTATGAAAAAGATATTTGAATTTGAATTCTAAACCTTTAGACAATATTTTAGTATTTTGCAAAATGAATTAAAGAAATAAATTTAAATGTAAATTTTGTTTAGAAATATTAAATATATATAATAATGAAAATTTAGTTACAGATAAGGAAAGTTAAATTCAGACCCATATTGTCAGAATTTTTCAGGCAAAGTATAATGAAACTGTTTAAGTAAAAGTGTGGACTTCATTTGATAAAATTCCTACATAAAAAGAATAAATAAAATAATAAATACTTTCTGTATTATTATGAAAATTATATAATAAAAATTTATTTACAGTACTATTGTTGCCAAGAATTTAGAATAAGTAGACATAGCATAGTGCAAAGTAAAAAAATTAAACAGGGGAAGTTTGGCTTGAAGTTTATGTACAGTTCACAAAAGTTTAAATTGAATAAAACATTGACATTGACTATATTTGCATAATGTTATCAATTAATACTGTATTTGGTTACTTGTGATATACATATTAACAAAATCTCGCTGCAGACATGGCAATAAAACCTGTTAGCAAAGCAGGGTATAGAATGCACACATCATTACTTACAGGTTTTATGACAATATATATTATTTTATAGTACTTGTATTTGTAATATCATCAATGAGCCTTGTAGAAAAGTGAAATAGTACCAAATGTCTTGTAAATGAATGTCATTATTAATGTAAGTACATTATTAAAGTAACTAAAATTAACTAATGAATTCCATATGGATAAACTAATAATGCCATTTGCTTTCATAGCTATTAGCGGAATAATTACCTACAAATTTCTCAAACGCTAAATACTAAATATCATAATTGTCAGAATTAATTATTTAAATTAATACAAATGATTCCAACATATGCAACACCTCAATTCTCATCTTAGTTCTTTAATATGCCACCAACGTGCTCTGCATACGATTTACTAGGACACCCGTTACCAACCCTTCCATCACACACATTCGCTATTGAGTTTTCTATCGATTTTCTTCTCTTTTTCTTTTCCTGATGGCCAAACCACCTCGGCATATTTTTTACTCTAGGCACTACATATTTTTCAAACCACACTATTCTGAGACCTCACTATTTAATCTCCACACATAAAATGCTAGGATCTTATCTTCACTTCATTAATTCTACCTTCACGTTTCTTTCACGTTCATTACTAATTTACATAAACATAAAAATCAACACTTCATTATAGACATTAAACACACTTACTATTCCTAACAGCAAAAGAGCTCTTTAATTTTGATGTTTCTATTTTATTTCTCTATTTTATAGATAAACAAACCAAACATGTAAAGGTGATTATAAACATCTCTGCCTGACTCCTCTACAGATATCAAATCAGTCACTGTATATGCTTTATTTCTACAACTACTTATTAAATTGCATAAAATATAACAATATAAGATTCAAGAACATGCTACTTTTATAGGCTTTTTGTATTTAATAAAAATATGTAGTAATTGAGGATGCACTAAAATCACTATCATATTTTGAAAATTTGTCAATTAGCAGAATAAAGTAAAAACAAACATGTAAAAACAAGTATAAGTATAGTTTCCAATATGTTCTGTTTATTTTTAGTTCGAGTCAGGAATAAATGGAACCCTTATAATGTCGTCATGTCTGTCCTTACATATGTTACAGACATTTTATTCAAAAACTATAAGGCGTATATAGATGAAATTTATCGTGTACATGTCTTATATAAGCTGCTACTTGTTTGGTGGTTAAGTAACAAAATAAATATGTCTAGGGGCGCACTCTATATATATGTCGGAGCTGAAAAATTTTTTCACAAACATCAACAAGTGGCACATATTTCCACAGTTTTTCAAAACACTTAGATTTCTAAGCAATTTTTTTGATTACGTGAATAATTTCGAAAATTGCTCGAAAGTTGCAGAAATTGTATGCCCCTCTATTTTTAAACTGTATGTCCAAAAATATAACGAAGGTAGCGCTTTATAAATACTTTCAACAATAATTATTTGAACATGGTGGATATACTATTTTTTGAGTCATTGCCGAATATACTGTTTTTCGAGTTATTGTTCATCTATAATGCATTTCTTTGTAATAATGGCTTGAACTCTATAATGAGCGTGGTTCGACATGCTCTTGGCCAATATTTTTCCTGGGAAAGGATCTACATAAGAGACAAAAAATGTATAATTATGACTATGGAAAATAAAATACAGGAAAAGCTAATATAAAATGTGTATTAGAGGTTACTTAACAAATCTATACATATATAATGAAAATAGGTTGTCTTTGTTCACCAATTACGTAAAACTACTAAGCATAGACATGGGACTGGGACCATTCGATGCGGAATGATTTGTAGATGGTTCTAGGCTACTCATCTTTCGAATTCCGTAAATCCTTCGCCATTTTATTTATAAATAAAAATTACCCAGCGAAGCAGGCAGGACAACTAGTGAGTTATAAAATATGTGTGTTACAGGTCACATGAAGGAAATGTTGAATCATTTCAAAGAACGTCATCCAATAACTGCAATATATCTGAAAACAACACTGTTGAAATTAATAATGTGAATATCAATGAAGATGATCGTTATCTCTACCTAGTACCCCAAGGAAAGTTCTTATTTCTTCTGACTGTTAGGTTGGACACCCAAAGAATATGATATACTGGTCTATACAACATATTGGCTCAAAAGTGCAGCGATGCAGTATATATATGAAATACATCTTGGTAGTCTTAACAACGAGAAGTAAAATTGTATTCACCGAACAATGTTTTAATGATGCCATCAAAGCTGATGAAGTGTTCAATTTAGCTAAATGCCCCATGTTGTCACTTGATTCCCTTTCCACCTTCATCAAAAACAAAAATTCTCGTTCCAAATCTACATTAAGAGATTACAACCTCCAAATGCAAAAACAAAGGTAATAAGAACCTTACCAAGGATGGCCAAACAAGTAAAATGATAATAAACCTAAATTCACTCCGAAACCTGGTCCAGAGAGAAATACAAAATATTAACCAGAATAATTAATTTCATATTTTTTATTTGACTAATTGTTTTGTATTTATATTTGTATTGTAATAATCATTATAATTTCTGTATAATTGTTCTATAAGTATTTCGGGCATACTCATGTATTTGTATACATGAATACCCAATAAATACTCATCCATTTTCAACTTTAAAATAGAAGGAAATTATAAAGTTTTTATGTATGTTCACCGATTTCATAAAAACGACGTAATCAATTTGAATAATTTGAACTGTATGCATAAATCCTGAGGTGGTCTCATAGATCTTCCTATGATATGAAACATATTTTACCCAGAAAATTGGAAAAAAACATGTTTATGAGATTATCATTATTCTGTATTATTGCTCAGAAATATGTCAGTCGAGTTCGATTATTTATACCATGTCACCTTTACAGAACTACGATATAATCTTGGTTTTAATTAAATTAGTTTATTAGTTTCTTAGTAATAAAATTACTGTCACCCTACTTGTCTCTTCCTTTCACTTTTTCTCCTACTTTCTGGTACTTGGGATGGGTAAGCACTTTAAGGAATGTGTTGAATGCACAAAATTGGGGAAAAATCTAAAATTTTGAAGGTTTGAGAATCAACAAATCTAATGAATGGCCTGAAATTGTGACCAAGGTGTTTGCATTCTATCTAAAAAATAAGACCTTGGAATTATTGCTAGCATTATCACAAAATTCGGGATCAGAACTGGTTTTGCACTTTTCCATATAAAACTACAAGCAACAAATGACTGATCATATATATTTAGAATTGTTTTAGCCACTTGCAAAAACTGCATAAATTATGAAATTTAATAACTCAATAACTAAAAAATTTTAAATCCACTTTCATAAACCTATTACTGAAAATAATAAGTAATTTTTGGAGTCTGTGCCCGTTAAAACAAAACCAATCATTAAATTTGATTATTGTTTTAGCAGGCACAGAGCTAAATCTGTAAACAAAACTACCTAAATAAAAAAGTTGTCAAACAGAAAGCTGACACACATCCTTGGCTGGCATATATTTAGTTGGCACCGTCTCTATGAGCTCCTACTTAATGCAAAAACATTTATTAGGTTTTTGAAGGCTTTTTATTTTTTCCATAAAAGTTATGCTGAATGTACTTTAAAAATTGAGAACGAACTAAAAATCGAAAACCTTCCATATAAACTTGGGTCTAAATGTAAAAGATGAGAGTTATATTAATTTATGGTTTGTATATTCAAACACTCCGATAAATTTTGTGGATTTTGGCAATTTAAAAGCATAATTAGAGATTTTAGTAAAGTGAGCTTTATAAAACTTATATCTGTAATCTAATTTTTGGAGTACAGTGACAATTTTAAATAAATTTATAAGTGTTTAATATATTACTACTGACAATGTCAAAGAACTTGCAATTCATAGACTTAAAATTGTGAGTAAAGAAATATTTAAAACAAACATTTTTTTATTTGTCTTCAATTATAATTAACACATCATCTAAGAACCATGTAGGTGGGAATATAGTTTCTTGGTGCCTACCCAAGAAAAGTACCATATTATGCATCATATTTGTGTGCAGCAACCTTTAGTCTTTTCGCCTAAAATGCAATTACAATGGTATACAATTATTGCCTCCCTACTTCTGCATGAGCTGTCAGCGAAAATATAAATAAAATAAATTTTCGACTTATATTTCTAGACTGGATCCATCCTGTAAATAGCCATGAGGTATTCGAAGCTGACCTCGAAGTAGTCTGCTGACCTCTCTGCACACTTCTATGACAAATCATCATTCTCTCTTATATGCTCGCCATAATAGGACCGTGCCTGCTTTATTTGATGTATTCCTAAAGAAATAAAATTTAGTTAGCTTAATAAATTAATTTGTTGAGCCCGCAACTTATTTTTCAATATTGGCATTTCCCAGATTGTAACTTGTATTCATTTTTTACACTTAGAAAGATATAACCAATTTTTTAAACCATGCCACAATTTATTACAGTCGTGGTGCAAGAAATCCCATCTTCTTTGCAACAATTACAATATGAAGTTCATTAATATTTCCTAATCACATAGATTAAAAAAAAATTATATAAAACCGCCTCCAAAACCTGTTTAAATGATTGCTAAACAGACTTCAAAATGACTAATTAGATATTTTTAGAATTTATTTCAAGTTATTTAAATAGGTTTTGACTGCTTGAAAAATTTAATTTATTTCACACTTTTAGTTATTGATTACTTATAACTTAATAGGTCATGTAGCTACTTTATATGTGGATTAAACCATAGTTAATATAATTGGCCAAACGTCTCCTTTGTTTTTACAGAGCAAGTGGAAAGCAGTTCCGATCCAGATCCATTGTTCACCAGTTATCATCCGGGTCTTTAATTGGAGTTGAGTGCAACTACCAAATTATTTTTACAAATTATGCTTATACTTTACAATATAAAGTTTTACACTCATGTACATTTTATCTCTTCCACAAATTAATTTACCTTATTTCTACTGTTATCTCTAAAAAGTTTCAATGTGTCCCTGCTGAGATGGTCACATTGCAATAATATTAATAAATGAAAATATGTAGGTAGATTAATAAGTAATTAATTTTAATTCCGTGTATAACTAGGTTTCATTAATAACAATGAGTAGTTACTGGCGACAAATCGCAGTATTATCCCCTATCTCTAACTGTTAAAGAGTGCTGTGTCCATCATCAGCTCGACAATATGAGATAATAACTACTAGATGCAAAAACTTAATAACCAAAAAAAAAAGAGCTCAAATAGATTGTACTTTCCTATATTATTTGAGGGTATTTCTCGATTTTCCTGCAATCCGAACATCAGATCCTTAGTTGGTGACTAGAACCACCTCGGAAATATACCTTTTCAAACAAAAATAATTTTAGAAAATGGTTAACAATTGACAAAGTTATCACTGAACATCATAAAAATACATACAGACATAGAACCTTATTTTGAAGTTGGTAAAAAAATAAATTTCTAATATAAAAGTAGAAATCGTTTTATTTCAAAACCATAAAAATTTTAGTCTGTATTTTCAGTAAATGTGTGTGATATCCATAGGTAATTAGAAACTATCAATATATTTCCCCTTTTTTTTTATGTCTCAATTACACGACTTAAAAAATAACTAACTATATAAATGGTATAAATTATATAACCTAATGAAAAATTTATTTACAGTACTATTGTTGCCAAGAATTTAGAATAAGTAGACATAGCATAGTGCAAAGTAAAAAAATTAAACAGGGGAAGTTTGGCTTGAAGTTTATGTACAGTTCACAAAAAGTTTAAATTGAATAAAACATTGACATTGACTATATTTGCATAATGTTATCAATTAATACTGTATTTGGTTACTTGTGATATACATATTAACAAAATCTCGCTGCAGACATGGCAATAAAACCTGTTAGCAAAGCAGGGTATAGAATGCACACATCATTACTTACAGGTTTTATGACAATATATATTATTTTATAGTACTTGTATTTGTAATATCATCAATGAGCCTTGTAGAAAAGTGAAATAGTACCAAATGTCTTGTAAATGAATGTCATTATTAATGTAAGTACATTATTAAAGTAACTAAAAATTAACTAATGAGCTCCATATGGATAAACTAATAATGCCATTTGCTTTCATAGCTATTAGCGGAATAATTACCTACAAATTTCTCAAACGCTAAATACTAAATATCATAATTGTCAGAATTAATTATTTAAATTAATTGCAAATGATTCCAACATATGCAACACCTCAATTCTCATCTTAGTTCTTTAATATGCCACCAACGTGCTCTGCATACGATTTACTAGGACACCCCCGTTACCAACCCTTCCATCACACACATTCGCGCTATTGAGTTTTCTATCGATTTTCTTCTCTTTTTTCTTTTCCTGATGGCCAAACCACCTCGGCATATTTTTTACTCTAGGCACTACATATTTTTTCAAACCACACTATTCTGAGACCTCACTATTTAATCTCCACACATAAAATGCTAGGATCTTATCTTCACTTCATTAATTCTACCTTCACGTTTCTTTCACGTTCATTACTAATTTACATAAACATAAAAAATCAACACTTCATTATAGACATTAAACACACTTACTATTCCTAACAGCAAAGAGAGCTCTTTAATTTTGATGTTTCTATTTTATTTGCTCTATTTTATAGATAAACAAACCAAACATGTAAAGGTGATTATAAACATCTCTGCCTGACTCCCTCTACAGATATCAAATCAGTCACTGTATATGCTTTATTTCTACAACTACTTATTAAATTGCATAAAATATAACAATATAAGATTCAAGAACATGCTACTTTTATAGGCTTTTTTCGTATTTAATAAAAATATGTAGAAATTGAGGATGCACTAAAATCACTATCATATTTTGAAAATTTGTCAATTAGCAGAATAAAGTAAAAAACAAACATGTAAAAAACAAGTATAAGTATAGTTTCCAATATGTTCTGTTTATTTTTAGTTCCGAGTCAGGAATAAATGGAACCCTTATAATGTCGTCATGTCTGTCCTTACATATGTTACAGACATTTTATTCAAAAACTATAAGGCGTATATAGATGAAATTTATCGTGTACATGTCTTATATAAGCTGCTACTTGTTTGGTGGTTAAGTAACAAAAATAAATATGTCTAGGGAGCGGCACTCTATATATGTAATCGGAGCTGAAAAAATTTTTTTTCACCAAACATCAACAAGTGGCACATATTTCCACAGTTTTTTCCAAAACACTTAGATTTCTAAGCAATTTTTTTTGATTACGTGAATAATTTCGAAAATTGCTCCGAAAGTTGCAGAAATTGTATGCCCCTCTATTTTTTAAACTGTATGTCCAAAAAATATAACGAAGGTAACGCTTTATAAATACTTTCAACAATAATTATTTGAACATGGTCGGATATACTATTTTTTGAGTCATTGCCGAATATACTGTTTTTCGAGTTATTGTTCATCTATAATGCATTTCTTTGTAATAATGGCTTCGGAACTCTATAATGAGCGTGGTTCGACATGCTCTTGGCCAATATTTTTTCCTGGGAAAGGATCTACATAAGAGACAAAAAAAATGTATAATTATGACTATGGAAAATAAAATACAGGAAAAGCTAATATAAAATGTGTATTAGAGGTTACTTAACAAATCTATACATATATAATGAAAATAGGTTGTCTTTGTTCACCAATTACGTAAAAACTACTAAACGTATAGACATGGGACTGGGACCATTCGATGCGGAATGATTTGTAGATGGTTCTAGGCTACTCATCTTTCGAATTCCGTAAATCCTTCGCCATTTTATTTATAAATAAAAATTACCCAGCGAAGCAGGCAGGACAACTAGTGAGTTATAAAATATGTGTGTACAGGTCACATGAAGAAAATGTTGAATCATTTCAAAGAACGTCATCAAATAACTGCAATATATCTGAAAACAACACTGTTGAAATTAATAATGTGAATATCAATGAAGATGATCGTTATCTCTACCTAGTACCCCAAGGAAAGTTCTTATTTCTTCTGACTGTTAGGTTGGACACCCAAAAGAATATGATATACTGGTCTATACAACATATTGGCTCAAAAGTGCAGCGATGCAGTATATATATGAAATACATCTTGGTAGTCTTAACAACGAAGCGTAAAATTGTATTCACCGAACAATGTTTTAATGATGCCATCAAAGCTGATGAAGTGTTCAATTTAGCTAAATGCCCCATGTTGTCACTTGATTCCCTTTCCACCTTCATCAAAACAAGAAATTCTCGTTCCAAATCTACATTAGAGATTACAACCTCCAAATGCAAAACAAAGGTAATAAGAACCTTACCAAGGATGGCCAAACAAGTAAAATGATAATAAACCTAAATTCACTCCGAAACCTGGTCCAGAGAAATACAAAAATATTAACCAGAATAATTAATTTCATATTTTTTATTTGACTAATTGTTTTGTATTTATATTTGTATTGTAATAATCATTATAATTTCTGTATAATTGTTCTATAAGTATTTCGGGCATACTCATGTATTTGTATACATGAATACCAATAAATACTCATCCATTTTCAACTTTAAAATAGAAATTTATAAAGTTTTTATGTATGTTCACCGATTTCATAAAAACGACGTAATCAATTTGAATAATTTGAACTGTATGCATAAATCCTGAGGTGGTCTCATAGATCTTCCTATGATATGAAACATATTTTACCCAGAAAATTGGAAAAAACCATGTTTATGAGATTATCATTATTCTGTATTATTGCTCAGAAATATGTCAGTCGAGTTCGATTATTTATACCATGTCACCTTTACAGAACTACGATATAATCTTGGTTTTTTAATTAAATTAGTTTATTAGTTTCTTAGTAATAAGAATTACTGTCACCCTTACTTGTCTCTTCCTTTCACTTTTTTCTCCTACTTTCTGGTACTTGGGATGGGTAAGCACTTTAAGGAATGTGTTGAATGCACAAAATTGGGGAAAAATCTAAAATTTTGAAGGTTTTGAGAATCAACAAATCTAATGAATGGCCTGAAATTGTGACCAAGGGTGTTTGCATTCTATCTAAAAAAAATAAAGACCTTGGAATTATTGCTAGCATTATCACAAAATTCGGGATCAGAACTGGTTTTGCACTTTTTCCATATAAAACTACAAGCAACAAATGACTGATCATATATATTTAGAATTGTTTTAGCCACTTGCAAAAACTGCATAAATTATGAAATTTAATAACTCAATAACTAAAAAATTTTAAATCCACTTTCATAAACCTATTACTGAAAATAATAAGTAATTTTTGGAGTCTGTGCCCGTTAAAACAAAACCAATCATTAAATTTGATTATTGTTTTAGGCACAGAGCTAAATCTGTAAACAAAACTACCTAAATAAAAAGTTGTCAAACAGAAAGCTGACACATCCTTGGCTGGCATATATTTAGTTGGCACCGTCTCTATGAGCTCCTACTTAATGCAAAAACATTTATTAGGTTTTGAAGGCTTTTATTTTTCCATAAAAGTTATGCTGAATGTACTTTAAAATTGAGAACGAACTAAAATCGAAACCTTCCATATAAACTTGGGTCTAAATGTAAAAGATGAGAGTTATATTAATTTATGGTTTGTATATTCAAACACTCCGATAAATTTTGTGGATTTTGGCAATTTAAAAGCATAATTAGAGATTTTAGTAAAAGTGAGCTTTTATAAAAACTTATATCTGTAATCTAATTTTTGGAGTACAGTGACAATTTTTAAATAAATTTATAAGTGTTTAATATATTACTACTGACAATGTCAAAGAACTTGCAATTCATAGACTTAAAATTGTGAGTAAAGAAATATTTAAAACAAACATTTTTTTTTTATTTGTCTTCAATTATAATTAACACATCATCTAAGAACCATGTAGGTGGGAATATAGTTTCTTGGTGCCTACCCCAAGAAAAGTACCATATTATGCACATCATATTTGTGTGCAGCAACCTTTAGTCTTTTCGCCTAAAATGCAATTACAATAGTATACAATTATTGCCTCCCTACTTCTGCATGAGCTGTCAACGAAAATATAAATAAAATAAATTTTTCGACTTATATTTCTAGACTGGATCCATCCTGTAAATAGCCATGAGGTATTCGAGCTGACCTCGAAGTGGTCTGCTGACCTCTCTGCACACTTCTATGACAAATCATCATTCTCTCTTATGCTCGCCATAATAGGACCGTGCCTGCTTTATTTGATGTATTCCTAAAGAAATAAAATTTAGTTAGCTTAATAAATTAATTTGTTGAGCCCGCAACTTATTTTTCAATATTGGCATTTCCCAGATTGTAACTTGTATCATTTTTACACTTAGAAAGATATAACCAATTTTTAAACCATGCCACAATTTATTACAGTCGTGGTGCAAGAAATCCCATCTTCTTTGCAACAATTACAATATGAAGTTCATTAATATTTCCTAATCACATAGATTAAAAAAAAAATTAAAAATATAAAACCGCCTCCAAAAACCTGTTTAAATGATTGCTTAAACAGACTTCAAAAATGACTAATTAGATATTTTTAGAATTTATTTCAAGTTATTTAAATAGGTTTTTGACTGCTTGAAAAATTTAATTTATTTCACACTTTTTAGTTATTGATTACTTATAACTTAATAGGTCATGTAGCTACTTTATATGTGGATTAAACCATAGTTAATATAATTGGCCAAACGTCTCCTTTGTTTTGTACAGAGCAAGTGGAAAAGCAGTTCCGATCCCGAATCCATTGTTCACCAGTTATCATCCGGGGTCTTTAATTGGAGTTGGAGTGCAACTACCAAATTATTTTTTTTACAAATTATGCTTATACTTTACAATATAAAAGTTTTACACTCATGTCGATCACATTTTTATCTCTTCCACAAATTAATTTACCTTATTTCTACTGTTATCTCTAAAAAGTTTCAATGTGTCCCTGCTGAGATGGTCACATTGCAATAATATTAATAAATGAAAATATGTAGGTAGATTAATAAGTAATTAATTTTAATTCTGTGTATAACTAGGTTTCATTAATAATAATGAGTAGTTACTGGACAAATCGCAGTATTATCCCCTATCTCTAACTGTTAAAGAGTGCTGTGTCCATCATCAGTTCGACAATATGAGATAATAACTACTAGATGCAAAACTTAATAACCAAAAAGCTCAAATAGATTGTACTTTCCTATATTATTTGAGGGTATTTCTCGATTTTCCTGCAATCCGAACATCAGATCCTTAGTTGGTGACTAGAACCACCTCGAAATATACCTTTTCAAACAAAAATAATTTTAGAAAATGGTTAACAATTGACAAAGTTATCACTGAACATCATAAAATACATACAGACATAGAACCTTATTTTGAAGTTGGTAAAAAATAAATTTCTAATATAGAAGTAGAAATCGTTTTATTTCAAAACCATAAAAATTTTAGTCTGTATTTTCAGTAAATGTGTGTGATATCCATAGGTAATTAGAAACTATCAATATATTTCCTTTTATGTCTCAATTACGACTTAAAATAATTAACTATATAAATGGTATTTTTTTTTATATTAGAAGGGGGAATGCTTTGCTATTGAGTAATTTATTACATGTATAACATTTGTCATAATAATACATTATTGTAAATGTATAATATGGTGTATTGCATAAAAAACAATAGTAAAAGCAAATTTATATGAATAAAAAGAATAAGATATTTCATCTACTATCGCTAAGGCCAAGTTTATGAGTTTTTTAATCTCTAGTTAAGGCAATTTTACATTGTGTCAATTGGGAAGTTATGAAACCTACTTCAATCAGTCGAAATTAATTGATCCAAAGTAGATTAACATGAACTATCACTTGCTCTAAACTTCTACAATTGTCGGTGTAGACTACTATGTATGTGTTATATATAAGATTTCAGACGAATTTTCGAACGATTATTCGACCGATAACATAATAGTTATTAATATGTTAAAAAATATTTTTATGTGACAGAATATTGTATATTATAGAGTGAAGCATGTTTTAGATAAATTTTATGGTACAATGTGGTCCAATTCCTTCCCATCTAATTGGACCTGTATATTTCATTTAATGAAACTGTATATATATAATGAAAATAAATATTTCTAAATAATATTGTGTTATATTTTTCCTATATAGCATCTAAAATCCATATAAATAATGATAAAATGCTGTTCATTGGTAAGCGCATCACTTAGAACAGCTGGACTGATTGGTAGTTTTTTTCAATATTTATAAGAGCCCGACTATGGTTTTTAGTGAAAGAAAAAAAATCAGCTTAACTAAATTTTTCTATGGAATTGTATAAATTCAAGACTAAGTCACGATTTAAATGGAACGATCACTATTCCGGGTAGCGAGTGGCATTAGAATCAGGATCATAAACAAATTAAGTCGTTACATGAACAACAGCAGTAGGTACGCGTGTTTTCAGTGTAAGAGTATGCGTTCCTCAGATGATTCCGAACAGAAATATTTGATGGTTGACAAGAATGTCAGGCAAAGTCTATAAAGGAATCCATTCTATGTTGATTTTCGGCTATCCAGAACATAATTTCAAAGAATTAAAAATACCCGATTAAACCTCAATCCTAAAACTTAGTTGATAGCAAAAAAAAAATCAAATTAACTACAATGTTACAAGAAACATCCTAAAAGTTCCCAAAATCTTACAACATATAACAAGCAGTTCTCGAGCCGTCAGACCGCACTAAGCGCTTGTTTACGAGAGGTTGTGTTGCCCTGCGTTCCTGCCCTTTACGTCAACACGATGGATCAAAGCGTGCCTACATTGGAATTCTCATATTACAATATTGGCCAAAAGGCTTAGTTCTGCAGCATACGTAGTAAAAAAAATTAGATAATTTATTGGTGAAAACACCGCAATATTAGTTTATTTCGGCTCCTTTGATCGTCTCATGACCTATGTAATTTTATTATTGTGCCATGCAGCTGATATTAATACAATTTTTGTACTGCAGAAGCGGGCTGTTCATACCATTTATAATTTGAGACCAAAAGCAACTCTAAAAAACATTTAAAGAAATTATATTTTAACTTTAATATTACAATACATTTGCGATTACCTAATATATGAAAATAAATATAGAATCGTTTTAAAATGAGCGAAATCAAAATTAATACTAGACATAAGAACCACCTTATTGTTCATAAAAAATCGACTCACTAAAATTATTAATTGCTCACCACTTGTATCGATGAACAAAACAACCCTTGATTTTCTTGTCCATTCTTCTTAAGGTGACTCAGTATTTGAAATGGGTAGTAATGTTAATGTCGAAAGAATTCGTTAATGACGTATTTCAAGCGTAATTCTATTGCTTATGAAAATAAAGCTATTTCTAAAGAATTCTGAGATTATAAATTCCTTTAGAGTCCCAGAATCTTCATTTTTAGACTTGATAACTGCAACTCAAGAAAAACAAAAAAAAACAATGTTTACGTAAGCATAGAGGAGAGAGGGAAGAGTTTTGTTTACTTTTGCTGAAAAGGGTGGGGAGGGGTTAAAAATTACACTAATTCTGCTTACGTAATACTTGAATGACCCCATACACGGAATACCTAAAACATTTAAAAAGTATTAAATTTGTATGCTTTATTATTATTTATCTCATAACTAACATAGCCAACTAAAATTCTACTACATTTATAAAAAAAGAAAAAAACCTAAACAAAAATTTTGCAGTCCGTACTAACGAATCTGCGGGCACAGCTTATTATAGCAAAATATATTTTTGTACAGGGGTTAACGAGCACATGAACCCGGAATCTTTACCTGAATGTTCTAACTTCTAACTTTTACTTTTACTCTGGGTTTTTCAACCCATACAGCCTCAATATCCTTCTAGCTTCTCTCTCTAAATTACTCATATAATAGCTCAAACCAAAAAATGGCTGATCCTGCAAGCCATTCCTAAACCTTCTCGTTATTATATTTATCGATATTTTCTTAGAGCTATATATTCGAGTTCAAAAAAGTAGTTGTAGAGATCGATTGTAGTGCTTTTTAAACTCTCCAAGTTCAAAAATATAATTTTAATAGGTACGTTTTGAGTTCTTCGATTTGAAAGAAACTACATTTAATTAAAGAAACGCTTTTTTCTAAACTTTTCAATTACAATATCTTTCGAAGGTGTTGCTCGACTTTGATCCCTTCTATAGCATTCGACACTTTTTTAAATAGTAAAAGATTACCGATCACCAACATCGGTCCAACAAGAATTTTACGAGTTTAGTTTGAAAAAAACACTGTACAACAGTATCCAAGGGCAAACGAGCATGCAGTCTACCAAAAAGTAGGTGGTCACGCCGCCCATGGACATTCGCAACGCCAGAGCAGTCATCAGTTGCCGGTCTCTCAAGTTGACCACTATCCATATGAAGCATTGTTTCTTGCTCCGCAAATGAAACAACAGGTTTTTGACGGACACGATATCGTTGTGTCGGTCTCACTTAAACAATCAAAACACAATATACGACCATTTGTTATCTATCGACAAGATGTTGAATCTAAATTTTTCAATTTTAAACATTCGCAAATATTATAGTGTAAGCCACAACGTGGGATACTAAATTGTTTTTCTACATGTATTGACGTGACGCTGGTCGTCTATTAATATTGTTGAATTTATTTTATGAGTAGATAGTATAGGCTTATGGTCGCCTACTTTATTAATTAAAGTAAAAGCGCTTAGCTTGGCTCACTGCTAAAACTTTTATATTATAATTTTGCAAACATGTAATTAATTAAAGGTGGACGTCTCTTTTATTCTAAACTTCGAACCTTTTCCGAGTGTTCTAGTACGTTCGCCGCTAGATAAAACAAATTCACCTAACGAATCGATATCTAACGCTGGCAACCCATTAACGCTTTCATACAAAGCATTCGTTAATTTTGTTAAGCCTTCAATCGTAGGCGAAATCAAAGCTGTGACTTTCAAAATTTTACGTATTTATGCTATAGCTAGGACATGATTGTTTTGATATATTTCAGTGAAGGTATCAAAAACTATTTTAGGCGATGCTAATGGTACACCGTTTGAAATAGCTGGCTGGCAAGTCGTTAATTAAATAATGTTTTTTTATGTCTGAAAGAGATTTATTTTTATGAATTAATGGAATATATGAATAGGTAAATGCTTGCCGATTTTCAACTTATCCGTCGAACTTGAGAGTTTCTAGTTTTGATAAACTAATTTGAACCTTACGATCAGATAATTTAGGACTAGAAAGAGTAGAGAGTAGGCTTATTTTCTAATGAATCCGCGACGCTTTCTATATAATTTCTGGGTTTAGAAATTTTAAATTTTGTAATGAGATTCCTGATATATCGTAGACGAGTATTATGAAAAAAATTTTACAAATTCAAAGAGTTGCGTAAATGGTGAAATGCGAAATGGAAAATCCAAATCGTTGAAGCTACAGATGTCAAATTTAACATTTTAGTTATTTGTAGAAAAAAAAACTAGTATTTTTTTAAAATGAAAACTTATTTAGCACCATTGTGATTTTAATGTTGATGAAACGAAAAAGCGACAGTAAAAAGAGACAAACACACATGTATATAGGATTTAACCTGCGAGAGAATGAGATAGAATGCGAGAGAAAAGTGCGTGCGCGCTTGCATATTGTCATTAATTGTTAAACTACAAAACATTGAGTTTGAATAATAAAATGTAAAATAACTTTTAAAAATGGTACCAATATTATTATAAATATACTCTAATAATTCCATTCCTGATACCACATTCTTTTCATTTTCCCACAGTTTAATTTTGTGAAGGTTTTACTTCTAACGCTTGTAAACCGCACATATGTTATTTTTTTAATTAACCCTGAAGAGGGTTAAATAGGAAATTAAATGTTGTATGGAAAATTAGAACCGCTGAAACTATGACAAAAAATTTGTATTTTAAATAGTCGTTACTCATAAAAAATAATGACATGCATCGTTCTTAAAAGTAACCTAAAAGAGGTGAAATTTGGATCGATATTTTCATATAAATAATGAAACCGCTGAAGCTATTGATAACAAATTATATTTTTGGTACTTATTACATTAGATAAACAATAACATGCATCATTTTTGGAAAATTATCTATAAGAGAATGAAATAATTTTATGGAAAATCGAAACCAATGTGTATTTTGTCCGGTTTTTTGTATGCTTAAATCGGTTTTTATAAAACTAACTATATGCTGTACATTATTTAAAATGACGTACTAGAAACATTGAATGATTTTACTAATAGAGATATATTATTAATATGTTTAGATGACTCAGAGAATAAAATTTCTTAAATATTTTTTTATGTTAGAAACCATTTTAATTATAAGTTATAAAAAATTATTTGAGTTCTTTCATTTTTATGTCGTATGTATATTTTACAAATTTTGCTAATTTTTTTACTTATTTTCCTTTTATTATCCAGAAAATATAAATATGTGAACAACTTTGTGATTTAATGGTTTTATGTGACACGTTAAAAAATCTGATTGTTTTCTGGTAGTTTAGAGGTCTCTCCATCTAATGGGATTGCACATATTTTGTTGGCAACACTGTGATGAGGCAATCTGAAAGGACCACTGGCGCAAGCTATGAGCACTAGATTCCCTGTAAATTACGATGACACACGCACCGGTATAATTCTGAACAATTGTCGGACGAAAACGGACTGTATAAACACGCGCCGATTTCCGGTGCTGCGGACGTTTCTTTTTCAGTCATATTTTACACGCTAGGCAATTTACTTGTACTTGTAGCCATGAAGAGTTACTTATTATGTATTTATTATTGTTAAGATAAAGAAGAAAATAGAAAGTTTTAAAAGCCACACCATTTGGCTGAAGCCCATAGTATCTGTAGTTATATGTTACATAACAATGGCGATTCGGTCCGTGGCAGTCGAAATTCGTACATAATTAAAAACGTCACCTATAAAAGATAATATATTAGACTGGAAATTCGGGGAACTTTGATTGTATGTTTCGTCTCGTCTATACTTTCATAGTGTTCGGTGCCGAACAGAAAGTTGGCGGACGGCCGGCGCGGATGATTCCGGTGGTGTACATTTTTTCCGTCCGGCGTCGGACCAGAGTCGCTTTGCGTGTGTCAACGCCTGTATAACTCTGCACGAATTAGCACCGTCCGAAATATTCCAGCCGCAAATTCCGGTGTGTACGTCATCACACTAAGGTAGTGAAGCGCCTGAAAACGCTCACATCCCGCGAAAGTTGTTCGAGCACATGAAAATAGTCTGAACTGTCACAGCGTCACCGGAACGACTCAGCCAGGAAGTAGTCAAATAATTGATGAGCCTCAATTTACGTTGTAATCGGAATATCCGATTGGCGCGCCCGCGTCCCTGGTCTGGAAGTGTCTCGGCGTGACCAAAGTGACTGCGCCCATTTACCACTTTAGGAAGCGGCAACCGACAGCCGTGCCATTGTCATTGGGAAACCCTGAGAGCCCCCCAGGCCGGCGCTGTCCCCCATCAAAGTACCGGCCGTTATTCTATGGCCGTTACTATCCGTTAATCTGGCGTCCCTGGGAAACGTTACGTGTTTCATTAGTATTGTGCTCTAAAAGAACCATTTTAGCATATAATCCATGAGACATTACAAAAAAATATATACGTCATGAAATCGCTTAAGGCCATGAATGGTTTTAAGCTCCGGTAAGTAAATCCGTCGTCTTGTAACTTTTAAGTAAACGTATAAGCCTAGCTAGGCAAATTATAGTCAATATAACACACCTCGGGCCGTACCCATGAGACGTACTTGCTCCCATTATTTAGCCGTCATCGGGCACAGTACCCACCTTCAGCGGAGTAGGTATATCACTTTGTCAGCTTCAAGTCTAAAATCGTTGCATTATAACATTTAATTACCTAATCACTAAAGAATTGTTAATAAAATGCCTTTACAAGAAACAATAAAATCCGGTTTTAAAAATATTTAAATAATAAATTGCTTTTGTTTATTAAAAGTATAAGGTAACAAAAGCGAAGAAGATTAAGAAGAGATAACCAAACTCAACAAGCAAGTATATCAACAAGCATTGGCTCAAAACGATGTCGAATTATGAGTAATTGAAATAAAATCTCGTCTGGAATGTTTTAGCTGATACCGAATCAAAACAACTAATTATTATAGATTTTTGAATGTTTCTTTTAAATTTTATTACATTGTAGTTTATTCAGTTATAAGTGTCCGATATATAAATTACTATTAATGCAGTTATCAAAATAAACAGTTGTCGAGCTCAATATCTATCTAATACAGGAAGTTTTGCACATGCTATTTCTTATATCGGGGTAGTGTTTATACTGCTTAATAATAATATGATTCCGGCACAGACTATAGCATTATAAATTCGATCGCATCTCGACACATAAAAGCGCTTTATAGACGACCTACGTTCTCGACTAGAATTTAAGCCACCTTCCATTATACCGGCTAATACTTACCCGAGCCGCAAATACTCGTGTATATCAGATGAGACGGCTCGCGCTTCATTATGTATGTTTTAAAAGTCGTGGTCAGGAACGCGGCCCGCCGAAAGGCTCGGGGAAAATCCTCGTCGCGTTAAATTTGCAATGAGCCCGGAGCACTCCCGGCTTCCATCCGCTTACAAATTCAGTTCATGTTTAGGCGTAATAGGTACGTCATTAATTCGTATTTTACATAAGCGTAGTTTCGTTTATAATAAAGATTTTTTTATATCTCTTAAAAGCAAATTAAATTATATGGGTTTTGAATGAAAAACTCATGAGACCTGTCAGAAAAACCTGATCTGTGAGATTAATTATTCTAACAAATTTATCGAATATCTTTACAGTAATTTTCAGCTATTTTATACATAATTTATTGTAATCTGTGAAACTAAATGGGTTTTTACTTAATTTTACGGAACCCTAAAAAATATATCATACATCCTCTCATTAGTTTTCAGCTACCTTCACACTACATTTCATTAAAGTCGATTACATTATATGGTTTCTTAGTAATTCTCAAGGAATCCTAAGCACGTATCGTACACGTTTTTATTGATTTCCAACTAACTCCCTTATAAATTTTATCTAAAACGGTAACACTATAAAAGTTCTTAGTAATTTTCATGGTGCCCTAAAATGTATTGTGTATACTTTCATTTGTTTCCAGTTGACTCCCTACTTAATTTTATTGAAATCGATAAAACTAGAAGGGTATTCAGTAATTCTCACGAAACCCTAAAAATGTATCGTTTATGCTTTTATTGATTTCCAGCTTCCTTCCACTTCTAACGCTAAAAAAGAATCAAAAACTTAAGAATTTATATCGTAGACAGCTTTCGCTCGCAGTTTCACCCGTGTAGACATAGAATGAATTCCTACACATTTTATATCAACTGATGACATGTTACCATCGCAATCCCGACCCCGCTCCTTGTCCTCGATTTCGTCTCGATTTAGGTCCCGAAACCGATCTTGTTCCTGATCTCGATCCCTTTTTCCTTCACCTTCGATGCCGGTGAATTGTCACATTTTTAAGTGTTGATCAACTTTTAACAAGAACCCTAAACGATTCCGGAATAAAAGTACCCTAAAGATAGGCCCATAAGCTATTTTACGTACAAGCGAACGTCGCACCGTAAGTGGTTCAGCCGTTCCAAATATACACCATTACACGTAGTCAGACAGACAGACAAAAAAATTTAAAACTTTATTTTCTTTCATGCTTCTTCTAATACTTACGAGCACAGCAAATAAATAAATCAGGCATATCGGTTCTGTCGTTTTCAAGTAATAATCCAGCGAAATCATATTTTATTTATATAGTTACATCGAAATACATATTACATAAGCAATGTAATGATTTGAATAAAATGTTTTCTGTAAACAATCGAATGATTATCCTAACACGCGCATCGGAAAGCCTTACTTCCATAAAGACTTACATCCATAATTTGGCGGTACAAACATACTTGAGAGTGCGTTTTAGCACTAGAGCGCTCAGTGTACTCGAGTCCATAACTCGCAAAATATTGTATAATAATGACATATGTACGCGAATATGTCACGGCGTTTTGTGCTAATAATTAAAACTTCACCCTCTCGCAGCCAGCAACACGCAGAAAATTGCAAAATTTGCGCATTAACCGAAATGGCGCTGCAGAATGTTTTCTGTGATTTATGATGACACATTGATCAGGAAATTACATCATTATGGCGTCACGGGTAGACTTCTGGAGTCTTACTTAAGTGATACAATCAAAGGGTTGACGTTAATGGTAAGAGCTCGTTAGAATCAGCAGTCAATATGAGTATGCCACAGGGTTCAGTTCTTGAACCATTTCTGTCTCTAGTATACGTAAATGATCTACCATATCTTATTAGAGATGGTCATGATTGTATTGTTTGCTTATGACAACTCCTTACTTTTAAGATCGATAGGCAACAACCAGCTCTTGACGAAGTGTACAATCTCTGAAATCGTTGAGTAGTTTAGTATTAATAATCTTTTCTCTATGAAGGGAAACAAAACTAGAAGAATGAGGTACTGGATATTGTGGACACGACCTTATTTCTTGGTACTACTTTACATGTTATGTTACTTTGGAATTCTCGAAATTATTCGAAGATTAGAGAAAAGGCTTGGTTGGTTGGATTGGATTGCTCGGCTAGCAGATTACTTCATACATATATATATATATATACACCTATATGATATGTGCAAATAAGCAAACCGCTACGGACAACTGGCCGATAAGATAGACATTCAAGGCCGAAACGTTGTGTGGAGTTCTTAGTGCTAAACTTTGCTTACGTTTCAATGCTATTTTCGCTATTTTAGAGTTCCGTACCTTAAAGAAAGGAACCCGTAAATAATCATTTCGTTCTCTTAGGTAACTTACAGTGGCAATAATTAAACTTCTAAATGAATGTAATCAAAACTACGCCAATTACGCATATAGTTTCATACTACATGCTTACCACCATCACTATTATTGCAACCACTTATATATTTTTGAATTTTTTTGTCTTATAACCTATAAGACAAAAAAACTCAATTTAACGTCATTGCAGCCAATAAAATCGTAAAGGCAATCATGTGATAACTATAATTTTGAATAACATCACAAAGATTAAAATAAAAATCTGAAACAAGATGTTAAAGCTTTATTGCTGACAAAATAAAAAATAAAAAACTTAAAATAAATCACCATAATATTGCTCGTCTTAACGAATCAAATAATAAATTATTTGATTAACTGTCTGCAATCAAGATAACCCCTCATCTCTCAAGTCGGATGAATTATGGACGCCGTAAGAACTCCTTTGAAAATTAAATTTATAGTTGAAGTTCACAGAGCCACGAATTAATATTTTATTTTGCCCGCGATCCGGGTCGCCGGCGCCGAGGGCGTAGGGCTTCAGAGGCCGTCCTGAGGTAGTAAATCCTGCGCAGAAACAATGGAAGTTGATCTTTAAGATTTACGTAAATGTTATTACAGCTTTACAACAGAGTTCTTTGTTAAATTAAACGCTAGAAAGCCGGCAACTTGGGAATGCCTGTACATATTTAAATCGATTGTCGGCATCGACGGGAGCTTTTCGTCCCAACTTTGAGTGTGACCGGTTGAGCGCCATTCAAATGATCCTAAAAGCTGTTCATCGCACAGTCAATTATCATACTAATTTATTCAACAGTCTATCGGATAGCGGCACCTTCTAGAATAAGAGATTATCTTAGAATTCGAGGAGGCAACAAGGTACCTAAAACATTTCTAAACATCAATAAAGAAAACAAGAAATCATTTTATGTCTAAACTAGTTATTAATTTTTTACCTTCACTTGCAGTTATTTTTGCATCTATAAATTTGTATTTGTTTTTAATTAAATTCTGTCAACATGTTTAGTCAAAATGTTTTATTGCTTTTATTTTAAAATAAAATTTCGTAAAACGTAGAATTTTCAACCCTCAATTATTTTATAAAGTATTATTTGCAGTAAACTTAGGTCTTTATTATATTTTTGAAAATTATGTGCCAAAATGGGTAGTAAAAAATATTTGACAACTTTCATACAAATATTTTATTTCATGTTCGCTATATGCATTTGTGGTTGAGAAACAGATATTTTTATCCTGTGCATTATCATCGGCTCAAACTCTTTGGTTATCTCTCAGTCTATAATTATTATTATAGAGTCGATATAACTCATTCATGCTATGTAAATGACCACAATCTAATTTCTTCCTCTACAATATAACAATTGAAATATTGATTAATAACTACAGTATTTATGAGATACATCAGGAACATAGCAGTCATGGCCAAAATGGGAAACCATTATCAGAATTGGCATTAGAATAGAAAATATGACTGTGGGATTAGAGACAATCATTGCTAAAGTTTAAAATTGACACACAGCGAATAATTGGACGGGGAACGACTAGTTATAAGCACGTATAAAATTCTTCCAAACTCAGATGTTTTTTTTTTTTCAGTCAGTTCTACAAACACGTATTTAGAAATCATGTAACTGTCTATCGCTTTACGCAGACAAAACTTATTCTTCTACTTCGCAAAGACTTAACATTTATAATAGGAAGACTATTATCGGGGATTGCATCGAAAAGAAATCCCTTAATGTAATGCGTAAAAAGATAGCCTGTCAAATATTTTTCTATCAAAACTTTTTCTATGCTTATGTCAAATCCGAAATTAACTTATACTTCGCGTTTTATCTTTGATGTAACTCGCCATTACAAAATTAGGAACAAGAAAATTGAACTTCACAATTTCACTAATTAAATATATTGATTTTTTTTTTTTTTATTAATTATTTAAGATACTATGTATAGTTCTGTAGTGCATTTTATTATTATTATGATTGTTGTAAACTAGCTGCAGCTCCACTTGCGTGGAAAACAGAATTATTATTTAGCATTTTTAAATAAAATAGAAATTTAATTTTATATATAGTTATCATATAAATAAGAATGAGACAAATATTTTTATGTATAAATATTCTTTGACACTTTAGATGTTTGGTGATTTTATTTCCTAACTTGAAAACTGCTATTTTATTCTTATCAACGCTCGCCGTCGACCGCTGCATGTATTTTGAAGACCAAAATGCTTATTGAAGGTCATCCTTAGAAAATAGACACCCTTCAAGGATTTTCGCTCTCGCTCTAGCCGGTTTTTTGTGGACTTTGAAGGTTTAAGATTATATAGGACATTAATTTGATATATTTCTAATGGTTTAGTCAGCGTAAGTCATTTAAGCGCCCCCAAAACGTCTTTTCCGACTTGATTGAACCTTTATCGTAACTGCCTATTTTGTACGTTACTTTATGTAACAAAATATATCATACAACTATATATCATACAATCTCGATCTGTCGAGAATAAAATAAATATTGCGTACAATAAGCAAAGTAAATTTTATGGAGTTAGTTTCTGTGCTTCCATTGTAGTTGTATGTACCTGCATCCTTAAACTATGTAAATTTTACATATGTTTAGTATAGATGATTGATTTAAGACACCATTTCTTTAGGTGTTTTTCTAGAAACAGTTGATTAGATTGTATTAATATTGGGCATATTCGCATTTAGGTTACTGCCGGCGAGATTATGAAGTGAGTTAGACTCCAAAAGTTTAAAGTCTACAAAACCTATAAACGTAACAACAGAAAAACGACACTGTATAACCATGCAAGATTGTATTAATATATATATTTATTATCGTCGTCACATTGAAAGGTATTGCGCTCTTGGACAACGTTTATAGTGTTTCGGTCGGTATCGTTTGTTCAAAAGCAATAATATGCTGTTTTCTTTAGCGAAAATTTATGAGTTAGTTTTATGATCAAAACTATTAAATATTTGACCTAATCACTTAGAAGCACTTTTGAAGCCTATAAAATATTTTGACAATATAACATAACGTATGCAAAATCATAATTTTAGTACATTTCCACGCTCATTGCACGTTTATCATTTTTAATAAAAATTGAACGTGTGCAATTTTCGAGAATATTTCTACAGTGTGTGCGAAATTATTTGGTATTTCTTATAATTTTTTGTACGGCTTACGAGAATTGTGCTTTTGATCCCAATTCTGGTCCCAATTCTAAACCCGAATAGATGTTGACCTGAAATCTCTTGAATGGTTTTACCATAACCGATATAGCGTATATATCTTTCTGAAGTATAAACTATTTCACTGTTAAGTTTCAGCTAATTCTGTTAATCCATTAATGCGTGATTGAGTGACAAACATTTAAACGTATAAACTTTGAATTAGTAGGATTAACGTATTATTAAATATAAATAGAGAATGCAGTGGATTGGAACAGAAAATCACAGACTTAATTAATAAACTTGTGACATATTAAGAAAGTTTACATTTTAAGCACATCGTAGATAACGAGCTTCCGTTAAACAATTGATTAATGCTATTGAATGAAGAGAGCTCTCTAAAAATTTATATTAAGTAGAGATCTTTGGTCCGCCTTACCGGGGGAGCTGGCTGAACTTTATGTTTATGCAATATGCATACCTATGCAATATGAATAGGTAATTTTATTATAAGAAAATTTACAATTTACTTATGAGATATTTTGTGTTCGTGTGTTATTTATACACGCACGAAATAATTTGGCTATATATATTACGTATTCATTTCGAGCTCGATAAGGTATGGGTAACTGTGTTCTTGACCTCGAAAAGCTGAGAGACCTTCCAAGTATGTATATACATTTTCGAAGTCTTAGAAATCGAATTCAAGCTCTTTGAATGCCTCTTCGATCGGATAGTACAAACCTGATGCGACGACAAACTGAATTTTGTATCATGATAGTTATGAATGGGCAGAAATCGAAGGATACCGAACCAGTAGATTATTGCCCGATACCTGTTAGGGGCTCCGTTAAAATCTACATCTCACCCGTAGTGAATGTCAAAACCTCCCATAGGCAGGGTGTCGCCTGCGCCTGCGCATCGGCCGTTATAGTACAACTCGTTGTAATCGACGCAGTGCACGGCGGTGAACGGTACCTCCGAAGTGATGGATTCCGCGAAGTACATGTGGGCGCGGTTGTGGGCGCAGAAACCTAAAACGTCAATTCCCAGTTATCATTCTGCTCATAGTTTCCGTTGAAGTGTTTTGGTAAGTAATGCTTTTCCTGTATTGGAAAATTCCAACTGTATTGGAAGACGCTATAAGTGATAGAAACTCAAAATGTTCATTTTTAATTATGTGCATTACATAAGTCTATTAGATTGTAGTGTGTCCTTGTGGTGAACCGTCACTATTTAGATTATAAGGGTAAAATTTTGATGCATAACTACTGAGCGTACTGTAATATGCGGCAATATATAAAGAACAGCCACGTCTGTGAGAGATTATGTAGGTTATTGGGGGCTTTGTTAAATAAAACTAAATAAAGTTTATGTTCACTATTATATATTTTCTATTATTAGAGAGGTGCACTCAACCACACGTGGAACTCGTACGGAGTTGAACCATTGACTAAACTCATATTCCTCTATGTGACGAATCATTATGTTTATGTACTAAATTCCGATAAAGGAACAAAGAGACCTTGTCATAACGTGTAAATAGATTTATATTTTGTTGTAGTCCAATATATTAGACGTAAAAATCGATCAGAGATTACTATATTCATTACCAAATTCACATTCGAGTAGCTAGGAACCTTCGAGCCTTAACAATGAATGACCAACTTATGTCCTAGAAAGTTGAAAACATAATGGTGTGGACAAGAACGCTGTACTGACTGTATTAAATGTCTTTTTTCTAATTCATTTGGCTGTACCATATATAGCAACATCTGAAGTTTCTCTGTATCCCAAAGGCCCAAAAATCTCGCGTCTCTATTTTGTAGAATCTTCTGCGTTGTAGAAACATAAAATTCTGAGACTAATAATAGGCGAAAAAACTTTAAAAAAAGTATTCATAATGAAATTTAAACAAGACCGGAATATACGTTCAAACGATGCGCCAAACTTGTAGTACAAGATATCTCTTTGTATCTTTTAAATTATAAATATTATTTGTGGTACTACACAATTACGATGATGCCTAATCCGCTCCAATGTTTGTTGTTTGAAAATCCCTATGATTATTTGTACGCATTTAATATTGCATATGATGAATTGTTAATTGTTATTTGCACGTTGCAACGTGCAAATAAATGACACGATGCGTGAGTGGCACAATTTGAGAATGAATGAAGTTTGAAGCGAGGCAAATTTGTTTCCTACTACCTACCAGTTAGCTTCACGGCAACGGACTAAAGTACATACACGGTATCGATACGACACTTCTTGTAATTACAACAATAACTTTTATCGTGCCCGTTAAGACTCGTATGGACTTTCGGAAACATGAATAGATATATTGAATTTTGAATAGAATAGATATAATATAGACGTGAATGTTTTAAGCCAACTACCTGGCTAGTAGCTTATATTAAGACATCAGAATTTCGTATGAGTATATACATATACAATTTATATATTTTATTGATTTGAAAATAATACTGTTACCTCTGTAATCAGTACCGCAACCGGGTTGACTTGTCCCACCGTTAGGGTAAAAATCGACATGTCCCAGTGGCGTGGCAAACCCGAGGTAGCCTCCACATGTGTGTATAACTTCCACGTGCCTGGCGTCATGCCTGTCCAGCCTAGCATCCGGGTTACCCAATGTGAACAAAGGCAGAGCTGGGTCTAAGCCTAGAAATAGAAGATACCTAAGGTTTCTTTGATTCAGATACGTATTGTGAACTTAAAGAGTTATATTATGCGATACTACGCTGTGACCCAAACGACATACGGAAATAAAGATTCACTTTTAGAACATCATGTAAAGCAAGGAAAACGTGCGTTGTTTTTTTTTATTTACATGTTGATTTAAAATCAAACGCAAATTCATTTCTGTACTTTGGCAAACGGTCTTCAGTAAAACCAATAACTATAAAGGATTTACTGAGTCGCAAAAAGGTTTCATGCCAAATATTTTTTTCAATATACGGCACATCAAACGCATTTATTAGACTTGAACCACGATATTTTTAAAACCTGCTTTGAATAGAATAACCTAAGCAATATTTCATGAATTTTCTGACTCACCCGTAATTGTATCTATTGGTCCTTTTTGGACGTAAGCGCCAGCTATGCCGACCACATGCGCGCCGAGACTGTGCCCGATGAGATGAACATCGTCCATCGACACACCCTCATCGATGAGAAAGTTTAGAAAATGAGTCAGATGCCGGCCAACTTGGGCCACGTTATAGCTGGCCACTATGTAATTGACGTTAGCTGCCACGCCCCAGTCGACGACTATTATATTTAAGTCGCTCACATTCAGATATGCTGCAAATTAAACTATTCTTACAAAGCCGAGTCGACCAATAAGAATAAAATTTGATCCAAGAATGAATCTCAATTTGCTCTATATTATACAAAAATCAAGTTTTGTCCACTATAAATCACAAAACTGGTACATTATAAGAAAGTATCAAACCAATTACACCATCAATCTCGGCGGTATACTAATATGAAAAAAAAAACGACCAAGAGCATGTCGGACCATATTAGCTGTAGGGTTTCGAAGCCGTTTCTACAAAGAAAAGTACTGTAGATGAAAAAAAAACTACATTGTTACACTTTTTTCCATGTTTCCCGCACAGAATAGGTATAAGCATTTTGGTCACTTATAACTAGAGAAATAAGTAGGTATATACTCTGAAACTAGTGTAAACTAAAGTGCACCAGCAAAAGAGCTTATCTTAATGGCACTTCGTCCTTTTGTTGAGAAGCATAATTTTTTGGTGATAATTCAAAAATGGTATATCTGATCATTTTCAAAATAATATTCTTTGAAAGTATTTATTAAGTGTTATCTTTGTACTTTTTTTCATATTTTTCGGAAGTATGCTTTATAAATAAAGTGAGGGCGACACAATTTCTGCTAATTTCAGAGCGATTATTTCCGAAAATATTCAGTTAGTCAAAGAAATTGCTTAAAAACCTTAAAATGATTTTAAAAGAACTGTCTAAATATGTGTCACATGTTGATGTTTGCTGAGAAAAATTTTGTCAGCTTCTGTTACATATATGGAGTGTAACAGAAGCTGAAACATATATCTGGGGGCTAGAAATATTATTTTTTGTTATTTTAAGTAACAATCCAAAGTAACTGTTTATACTATACATCTATACTCCAAATTTTATCAATATACATCTTAAAGTTTTTTTAAAAAAATGCCTGTGACATACGGACGAACGGACGAAAAGATGGACGGATATGACCAAACTTAAGGGTTCTGTTTTTGCCATTTTAGCTCGGAACCTTAAAAATAACAGATAAATTGTAAATAATGTCATAAGCTATTGTTAATATCTATTACATTACTAATTGAATTTTACCAATTAAATCAGTCTCAATCTATTCATTAAAAAAATATTCAATCATAAAATATTATAAAAAGTGTATTTAGTACTATTTTTCTAGAGCAATCAGTTTTATTTGTATAATATCTTCATATTATAAATAGATTGACCTTTCTCATTAAAAACAAATTTAACAGTTTGTGAAAGAAAACTACCTTAAAATCATGGAAATTTTATTCTGCATTCCAAGTAACAGCTGTAACATGATATACATCTAAAACTCGTTTCAATTTTTTTATGAAAAGAACAAGCAGATTTTGTTACAGAACTTTAAAATGTCACTAAAAATTAATAATAATTCTGACAATTCCTCATTTGTCGTTAATCATGATTTTTATGCATAAATTCTATTCTATGAAATAAATAGACAAACATATATTGTTACATTGTATGTTGCAAAATATAATATTGCCAAAATATAGCAAAAATAGTAAACATGAATTAAAGTAATATTGTCGACACTAATGAAGTTGAAACATAAGCAATGCAATAAAATATGCAGTTACTTTATCGAACTTTTTGTATTATACTTTTAAATAATTATTTTAATTATAAACAATATGAATTAATACTACAAACTTCAGGCTCGAATCATGTTTCGAAATGTATTTGAAAATTTGTCTATGGTTAGAGGTATTTGGAAGTTGCTAGTGTAAACAAAAAAAAATGAAAATGAAAAACAAATATTACAATTAATATTGACCACTTTCACATTAAACACAACCCTAAATTCCTCACGATCGCATAGAACGCTAACACCGCGGTACGGTTGAATAGTTAGGGTTATTTAGAATTTTAACTTAATGTTTTCAGTTGATAAAATATTAAATCCAATTTATTATAAAAATGTTGAACACTGAAAATGCTGATCGGACTAATATAATTATCGGATTAATTTCCTTGTGAGATGCAAAACATGAATATGTTTTTCACTTTAATAAGTATACTCTATGACGGCGAAGTATTTCGCGAAACGTACATTTCCGTCGATTAAAACAGTTTTTTTCAATTACCTTCTTTGATCGACTCCGGCATAGGGCTGAAGCCATGTTGAGCCATCCGTGAGTCAGCACCTTCACCTTGTTGTCGATGTCGAAATTCGATCGCCACAACGACTTGGAGTCGTTGACGTGCAGCACTTGGTATTCGTCGGGATTCCGTCTGAAAGAATCGTCGACGTCGAACTTAATCGTCGTCGATCGCTCGTCGACGGTGACGCTGACCGGGGTTTTACAAAGTTGCCGGTACCCGTCTGACGTCACGACACCGACTCGCGGCCTCCACTCGAAACTTTTTCTCCCGGCGAATAGGTACTTATCGGCTCTCTCAACGGCGCGACCTACGCACCGCCACTACAACTCGCTTATTCTATTAATTAAGTACATCGATGGTTTCTGCGGCTCTTCTGGATTTATCCCTTCGGGATATTATCTCGCAGAAAATACTTGGGAATATCTCATTTTCTTGACGAGTAACTTATGGTGATTAGCTGTTAACGGGACCGACGTTAAGAGACCACGAATATATCATGTCAATTACTGGTCATACGTGCCGTTCAAGGACTTTGGTCTTTAATCATTGATATACATTGAACTCAAAACGCTAGGCAGTTTGCTAAAGTTGTATACATACCCAACATCGCCACTCGACTTTGTAGTCTCTCCACAGAAGTTGGTCTTGCCTAATCTGACAGTGTGTCCCAGGTAGATATATAGATGTAGAGCACTCATTCATTGATTAATTAGATACTACTGACAGGTACAGTGTAAGTAAAAATAATAACATGCTATTTAGTAGTTGTCACCATTAGAAAAGGCAGAAAGCGAAAAAGATATATGAAGCGATTTCAGGTCATACGCACCTCGTAAATAACCGAAATTCCACGTCGGTTTCGTATACCCAAGGCCAAGAAAATCTGGTATCATTAGGTGCATTAGCCAAGGCGAATTCTTCGACACTCGCCAGCCACACCGGGTCGTACGCACTTGGGACTTTTAGCTGTACAGCTGATACTGAAATGTTACGAACTGTGTTCTAACGACATAGAGACGCTCATTCTATTACATTAAAAAAAAACTTGAAAATTGATTCAATTTAAATGGAAATAAACAACGGACTATTATAACTCGCTCTTATCTAAATAATGCTCTGGAATAGCTGCTTGTATAGACAATGTTTTTTATATTGATATTAAGAAGACTTTGTAATGAAAATTAATAAATCAATAGTCGTATACGATATAATTATTTGTCTAGTAGAAAAGTAACTTCATAATATGTTCAATATTGATCAATCCAATTTGAATTATTTAGTATTTATAATAAAATAACAATAAACGTCCATTAATAACCATTGTAACAAGACAGGAGACAAAATTTTATCGGATTTAAGTCAGGGTCGGCTAGATGAGTTAATAAAGGCGTTTTTTATTTAAAGTTGAAGTAAATACCTAAAGTTTAAATTATTTAGGTATATTTAACTAATATAAAATTTAACTAAAATATGTTGGAATAAAATGGCTTTGCAAATGTATATCTATATGAATACGTCCCACGCTGCTCACACGTGTGTGCGTATGTGCGATGCTTACAAGCGTGCGTACGTGCATGTCTCTCTCTCTCTCTCTCGTGTGTGTGTGTGTGTGTGTGTGTGTGTGTGTGTGTGTGTGCGTGCGTGCGTGCGTGCGCGTGTGTCGCGTGTGTGCGTGTGTGTTATCGATAAACTCCAACACCGTATAAAATATTTTTTTAAGGTATGGAAAAATCAAAGAGTAGCAATATCAATGGAATTTCATTATTTTTATTCGTGGAATTGATAATATAAATATATTTTTGATTTTATAAATCGGTATCGAGGTACAGAGTAATTAGTATCTTCTATATTTAATAACAATAATGTTTGTGAATGATTAGTTATTGGCAAGTAATTTTATTTATAATAATACTAATAATTATTAATTGGAAGACAATTTCAACAATGACGAATAAAAAGTTTGTAACATCAATAATCACAAATAGTGTTTGTGACGGAGACTCAGTGTCGGTAATCGGTAAGAAACTTCAATAATCACGAATAATGAGTTTAAAATATAACCACGAAAGGAATAGCTTCGATAACTTCTTTTTTTTTTACAGACAAATAAATTTTGTACTACACTCAATTCGGATATGTCATATGTCAATAAACATTGAATACTACTATAGTAGTAATATTAGAAACTATTTCAAATGGCACGTCAAACAAATCGAATATTGGAAGATCAACTAAAAATAGTCATACATAAATATTATTTAAATGTTAATCTGTTACATAAAATAAAAATTTAATATGTAATTT